>LRSR01002418.1:0-27645 GCA_001579985.1 Hypsibius dujardini
AATTCATATTTTTAGATTAACTAAAATATGAACCACACAATTTTAATCACGGACAGCTTCCGAACCAGGATGCTGTACGGGAAACAGCAAATCTAACACGTAAGGGGTCCAAGGGGGAGAGATAGGGCGACAGAGGGCGTGAGTTACTGTTGGACCCTTGTTTCGAATTTTCATTCGCAAACAGAGAGTGCATTTTATTTGATATCTCTGTAGCGCATTCTATATTATTATTCTGGAATCCATCTTCCCGTCTCATTGCAAAATGTCAACAATGGACGCGAAGGTACAGCAGATTTTGTCGCAGCTTCGCGTGGCCTCGTCCCGGTTCCGGCTGGAAGCGAAGAAGTTCGCCCATCCCTTCTACATCCTCAACACTCTGCTCGCCGTGAGTTTTGTCGTGCTGCGGCTGGTGCCGCCGCTGTGCAGTCTGTTGTTCAAGGGTTCCGCCGATGGTGGAGCATGCCAGTTCGATATGGTACGTGGCGAAAAAGGGGCCTGAAAGTTCATCGGTTCGACTTTTTAATGAAGGCTTTGCTGGTGATTTCTTTGCAGCGAGAGCATGAGACGTTGATGTTTGTCGGTTGCGTAACGGTCATCAAAAATCGCGGCGCTCCGTCGTGGCTGCATTACCTGAAGAAGTTCATGACCTACTGCAAGATGGCCAATGTCTACCTGTTTTATCGGCAACATCCGGTCTTTGCGGTTGTTTACGTTGCGTTTTGCATTCGTGAGTTTCGGTAGCATTGTGAGTTGCTTGATTGATATATTGATGTACTTCTTAGATTATACTGTTTGCACTCGATCGATTGATAGATTGATTGATTGCTGTTTGCTGATTTAGCTGATTTTGGGCTCACCCGAAGTGATCGCTTATTAGGGAAATATTTAGCTTCGTCTCGCAATATTTGATGAATTAAAAAAATGTATCAATCTAACCCATTTGGGTGTAAGAATCACCGGATGGGTTATTAGGTCCTCAGTCACAGGGGCCCTGTGACTGTATATTGTATAGACCGATTGGGGAGCTTATGGTTGATCAGCTGATTAGCTTCTTTGAATTGTCTATAAATTTTACAATCTTCATTGTTTGCAGTACAAATGGTCTTTTTTGGGGAGCCCATCTACAGCGGCCCGGAAAAGTTGGAATACTTCTCCGGTCTGCAGAATATGGAGCGGACGATCGCGGAGGACAAGCGCAACGTGTGGTTAGTCTGCTTCTACACCAACTGGAGCATGAAGTGCATCGATATGGCTCCGACGTTTGCGGAACTATCCGGCCAGTACTGGCTACCGAACTTCCGGTTTGGAAAGATCGACGTCGGCCGGTTCGGTGACGTCGCTTCCAAGTAAGCAAACTTATTTGACTGTCTGTCACTGACTGTCTATGTGTCTGTCTGTTAGTCTGTCAGTTTTCAGGCAGCATCTGTGCTCTTGTCTGTCTCTGAGTCAGTTAGTCATTCTGTGTCTGCCTATCTTTCGCTTGTCTGTTTTTTTCTGCCGGCATTGTTTCTTAACATCGTTGTATCTGCAATTATGTTTACCCTATTGTGTAGCTGGATGTTGACGGATTGTTGAATTTCAGGTACCACATTGGAACGGGCGCATGGACAAAGCAGCTGCCAACCATAATTCTATTCAAAGACGGCGTGGAAGTCGCGAGGCGACCGCAAGCCGACAGCCGCGGAGTCGTCGCCAAATACGAATACGCTCTCGTAAGAGACACCTATCAGATATAAAAACTTGCCCATAAAATTTCAACTGTTTTATTGCCTTTCCAGCCGACTCTCATACAAGATTTCGATCTCAACAACGTCTATGAGCAACAAAAGGGCCGGCTCGGCAAAAAAGCCCTCCAGGAAGCGATGGCCGAACCAGCTGAAGCTACACCGGCATCGAATAAGAAAAAAGATTGAGCATGCGCCTTTTTTTGCACAATCCTTGACCTGCTTTTTAGTTTGGCGGCCAAATGGCGGCAGCTTGAGTGCGATAGTTTTGTGGTAGCCATTGGAGATATTCCTGCATGAGATCTGCAAACGAGAAAGCGGGAATCGCCTCAATTCAATCTGTGTTTGCCAACTTGAATAATCCGCAAAATAATTCAAACTCGTGTTAAATCGCTTACACGACTGGTCTTGACTCCATACTTGCAGGAGCTTTGCCCTTGTTGCCACTTTCCGTTGCACCAGTGCGTGGAGGAGTGTCTGCGTCGCCGGATGCACTCTGCAACCATAGCACAATATCAGAACCTCAACAGCGAGAGAAGTACTTTGGCGTTGCGTGCTGATGAAACGTACTCGGCCCAGGTTTTGATCATGACGTTTGGCTTGATCAACAAATGGACGGCAAACGGCTGCAACTTCGGACAGACGAGTCCCTCAAGGAAAAACCTCCCAAACCATTTGTAAAGCTCCACCCCTTCGGGATAGTCAACTTCAACCGACGGTAGGGGCCACCCGTGAGGACCTAAAAGGATAAAGGCACATATGAAAATACAACTATGTTTACGCTGCCTGAGCTAATCAGTCTGCATATGCCGTATCACTCTTTTCATCTTATTATCTATCACATGTATGCTTGAATGTGTCTGTCTATCTTTATGTCTGTCTGTGTGCCTGACTATCTGCTTTCCTGTTTGTATGTATGCATGTTTGCTTGCCTATTTATTTATCCGACCGACCAATCTTTCTGTCAGCACAGTATGTTTGTCTGTTTGTCTGTCTGTCTGTCTCGCTCCTATCAACGTTAATATGCCCACTTGTCTGGGTTTCTATGGTCTCAGTGTTAGGTCTCCTCACCGCAAGTGCTGGTCCGATGGCAAATCACGTTCCCATTCCCGCCGTCAAATCGCGCTTCCGGCTCCTCGAGTGGTGCCGAAAAAATGCAATGCTGCGGCGCAAACTTCGGAATCCAGGCGCCTTTCAGCTCGAGGACATTCCGGCAGTAGATTTTATTTCCCTCAAACAGCTCCTGATACAGGATAAACTCCGGCTCATCCTGGAACAAAACCGAGCTGGGGTGGATGTAGACCAGTTGTTCCAAGCTCAGCGTCTGGTAGGCATGCCGCAGCTTGCTCTTGTCTTCCACGTTGGCCGCCGCAATCACCGAAGCCGGAATCCTCCTGGCGATCTTACCGCCCATACAACTCAAAACCACCTGGATCAGGAGCTTCGACTGCAGTTCAGTTGGTGGCGACAAATTCGGATCGAGGGACAATTCGAGGTTCGGCACAGCCAAAAGGACGGAATTGGTCAGCTGCTGGCGGAGCTGGCGAATCTCTTTCATAGCCTTGAAGCGGAGGCAGTGTTCAGCGCAGTATTCAGGAGTGAGACCGGCAAATTCGGCAGCTCCGATCGCTTTGAGGAGGACCATCAGATCGCCCAGCATTTTGGAGAAGCCTTGACCGATCCAGCGCTTTTTCAGCTGACTGAAGTAAGCTTGGCGTTGTTTTGCGTCCTCTGGCAATTCTTGATTGTCGTCCTCCGGTTTGCCTATAGACAAAATGAACGATACGGTCAGAAGACACCCCACAGAGCAAAGTGGAATTTCAGACAGTCAGACAAACTGATTTATAGGAATTATCATTAAAAAGTTGGTACACAGAGAGTTGACAGACTTACAGACAGAGAGCTATAAACAGAAAGGCAGACACACATGCACGCACAGATTACAGAAAGAAAGACAGAGAAACAGACAGGGTACCTTCGAGGAATGGTTCCTGAACAGTCAAAGCGGCAACGAGTGATATCATATAAGGCATCAGATCATGCTGTCCGGACAAGGCCAACATCTTTGCGAACCGCGGAGCAACCGGAAAGTTGCTCATCGTTCGCCCCAGTGGAGTTATCCGCGATCCACTCGCAAGTGTTTTTCCCTTGACGGGTTGCACTGCGCCCAGGGCCAGCAGCTCCGCTTCGGCCACAATCAAACTTTCCCTGCTCGGCGGCGATGGGAATGGAAAGTTGACCACCTTCTCAATGTTCATAGCCTTCATCTGCAGCACCAAATCTTCGATTGGTCTCCGGGTGATCTCGGGCGGTGTAAACTGGGCGAACTCATCGTTGAAGACCGCGGAGGAAAATAACCGATAGCAGTGGCCGGCGCTGGTTCGTCCGGCCCGACCAGCTCGTTGATTGGACGCGGCCTTGCTATTCCACATGATGCGGAAGGTAGAGAGGCCGGTGTTGCGGTCGTACAGCTTGGTTTTTGTTTTGCCGGTGTCCACGACGTACTTCACGTCCGGGATGGTGAGGGAGGTTTCCGCCACGTTGGTGGCAACGACGCAGAGCCGACATCCAGCAGGTGGTGGTTGGAAGACAAGTGCCTGTTTTGCTGAGGGGAGTAGGGAGAACAGGGGAAGCACAAACATCGGCTGTCGTGAGGAGACTTGGTCAGCCTTGTCTTCTTCAACGTCGAACTCGGCATCTGATGCTGCTTCTCCTGTAAGAAAAAAACAAGACTCGGGTTAAGAGCTACTAGGGTTAAGAGCTACTAGAATAAAGTATCATCTAGCCAGATAGGCACGGGCAGTGATTGACCAGCACACAAACAAACAGGTAGACAGAGAGACAGACAGACAGACAGACAGACAGACAGGCAGGCAGGCAGGGAGGCCGATAGAGAGGCGTAGATAACTAGTCAATTCGAATTAAGCACAACAAGAAAAGGCGTATACCTTCTTCTTCATCTATTGCTTGGATAGCATAGTCATCCAGTTTGAACCGCTTGCGTCTATTTGCACGGCTCTCATCCCTCCCACTGGTGTCGCCTTCCACCACCGTTTGATTCGGCCGGAATGGAAATGTCTCCCGTAACCGGCTGCACAACGCCTGCACTTCCTGTTGACCAGTGACAAAGATCAGAATTCCTCCATCCGGCAGTTCCCGGTGGATTTTACAGGCCTTTTTATACGCTTCTTCCAGATATTCTGATTCATTTGGCGTGCGTTTGTTAAAGTGGATCGTCACGGGATACTGGCGGGAGTCGATTTTGATGACGGGTGGTGGAGTGGGGAACAGGTTTTGGTTAGCTACAAAATCTTCTACACGAAGAGTGGCAGACATAATGATTAACTTCAACGGGAGACCACGTTTTTCACGCAGAGGCACGATGCGGGACAGCAGGCCGATCAGCACGTCGGTGTAGACACTTCGTTCGTGGGCCTCGTCGATAACGATGACAGAGTACTTCGTCAAGAGGAAGTCCTGAAAATGAAATTACTAATACAAATTGTAAATCGCCAGACGTTCAGCTAGATATGCAAGATAGACGTTGGAATTCAAAACCACACTCACATGCAGAGGCACGGTTGACAGACAGACAAACAGAAAAACAGGCAGGCAGCAGCACAGCAGACAGACAGACAAACAGACAAATAGACAGACAAACAGACAAACAGACAAATAGACAGACAAACAGACAGACAGACAAATAGGCAGACAAGCAGGCAGACAGGCAAGCAGACAGACAGACAGACAGACACAGACAGACAGACAGACAAACAGACAGACAGACAGACGAGATCGACAAATGGAGACAAACGTCAAGCAAATAGGCAGACCTGGCAGAGACATGTTACCCATTTAACACTTACAGAAGCAAGTTCCCGCGTGAGAACTCCATCCGTCATCAGCTTAATCTTCGTGTCCTTGTTCACATTTCCCTCGTATCGAATCTGATAAGACACCTCCCGCGGTCGATCCATTTCCAGACCGATCCGCTGAGACATACTGATGGCCGCCACCCGCCGCGGTTCCGTCACGCCGATAATTCCATCCCCGCTCGCATAGCCCGCCTCGTACAGAAACTGCGGGATTTGCGTCGTCTTGCCCGAACCGGTCTCGCCACACACCACGACAATCGGGTTCTCATTGATAGCCTCCATGATGGTCTGTTCCTCACTGGTCACCGGTAGCTTGGCGCGATTCAGCTGCACCTCCTCCGGGCGTTGGATGACCACATTGTGCACCTTGCGGAAGGGATTTTGCACGATCGGCTTGCTGGGCAGAGCTTCCAGGCTAGGTGATGGACTGCGTCGTCGTGCTTTCTCCTTTGCTGACTCCGGTGCCTCGATGGGATCAACCTTTATCGGTCGGGCTGATGGAAACGGGCTGCTGTGAATGACAGGGAATTGGGACGACGAGTAGTCGTCTTCATCCGAGCTGTCGGAATGGGATAATTCAGCAGACACGTCGACGACGGCCGAGGAGGTGTTCGTGGGACTGTCCAGCTTTGGCCGTTTAGCGTCTTGCTCGGCACGCTTTATGTTCCTGAAATGCCTGTCGCAATGAAAAAAAATGCATGAAGTGGAACTGAGAAGCATAGTTTCTACCAAACAACAACGCTAAGATGAATCAGTGAATTACAATGTCGGAGTGAAATGATTATATATATGGGCTCCATCGTTCCATGAGTTTACCGAACATTAATGAATTTTCAAAGAATCAGATTTTCATGTAATTTTGATTTGAAAATCTAAACACACTTGGTGAGAAATTGAGTTCTATGATTTCATCGAAGGCATAATTATTAAAACATTATTGTTTGCATTAAGCATTACTAGTCCTGCTTACAAATATAAACTGCAATTTGGTGTACCGAAAAGACAGCTTTTGCTTTTCTAATTTGTTTCAAGAGATTACAAATTTTCCAGATTGAAGCGAAAAATCCATCGAAAATTTTCGGAAGCTGTTCGAAATGTTTAAATTAAATGACACGGATGTTTGATTGACAGTGGAACGCCCGCACGCTCAATGCTTCTTTAAGCGACCAATCAAGCCTCACAATAGATCTTATAAAGTGTAAACCAATCGATCAGCTAATTCCACCTCAACACGCACGACAATGACCACACCGACCTCTTCAATCCAGTAGTCTGCATCTGCGTGATCGTTGTAAACTGCTTCATCTCCTCCTCGGTGGCTTGGACGGCTTGGATTGCCTTGATCAAATCGCCTCGCTGGAACAAAAAACAGCATGACAATAGTACTATATGTATCAGTTGATTGATTGATTGATTGATTGATTGATTGATTTATTGATTAATTTATTGATTGATTTATTGATTGATTGATAGATTGATGAGTTCACTTAACTGTTTCTATCAAGCTTTGTTTGAACTGCTATTTGATTGGTAGCTTGATTGATTGCTCACCGTGTAAAGGATTGCGCAATTCTCACCTTGGCGCTTTTGATGCGTTTCTCCTTCAGGCGATCCTGCATCTTCTTCTGCCGCCGACTGACGAATTTCGCTTTGGAGACATGGTCCGCCTTCTTGACGGTCTCACGCTTGGTGGACGGCAGAACGAGGCAATTACTCCCGTCGACGGAACCGGCATCATCAGCACAAATCGATGCTTCTCCCCCATTAATCTGATTCCTCTGGCCGGGTTTGATCTACAAAATTTGGGAGACATCACTGGTACGGTCGCCGGGATAAGCAATTGTTTACTGGTATTGGTATTCAGCATCGGCGGCATCGTACCTCAATGGCGACTGAAGGTCCCTGTTGAATGACAACTTCTGCTTGTGAGCGCGCACGCCAATTGAAGCCTTTCCGATTTTTCCTCATGACTAGAAATCCAGAATCAAGTTCCTGCAGCACGGACGACAGACTAAAAATACAGCATTTCTCCAAATACAGTCGTAATGAAGTGAATCAATCAGCTGTTCAATCAGCTATTCAACAGTTCAAGTCAACGCCATGAACAGGAATGAGACCATGATCCCCATGCATTAGCGTATTGAGCCGAATTGAACTAGAATATTGAAGCAACTCACGCTCAGCGACGTCTGTCGGCAGATTTCCCCACAGTACAGTGCATTTGTTTCTTTTGAAGCAGATATACTTACTGTACGTACGACACTTCTACGCGTTCCTTGTACTGAGTCATCGATCGGATATATTCCCCTTTTTTCTGGCCGCCCTCATCATTTCATCAGTATTGTACCCACTGAACTTCAAGGCCCATCTGTTTGTTTTGCCGATCACCATTTCAATCCATTGTCATTCATCTACTGTTCTCTGTTAGGTAGGATTGAGAAACGTAAGCGAGACGAACTTCAAGTCTTCCAGCACATCGTATGACACAACAACGATTGAAATAGAGCATCGTTTCCGCTTCGCCAGCCAAACAGGAGTATCTATTTCTACTCAGGAAGCTTAACATACATTTTCTTGTTTATTTTGTTTCCAGTCTAAAAAATGGCTGAGAATAAGGCTGACTCCTCGGAGGAACTGCAAGCGCGGAAACTTTTGGCCGAAGCAGAGAAGAAATCGTCGGGAAAATCAGGCGGATTCATGAGCGGCATCTTCGGCGGAGGCAGCTCCAAGATAGATGACGCGATCGAGCTCTACTGCAAGGCTGCCAACTTCTTTAAGATGGCCAAAAATTGGGGCGAGGCAGGGAATTGCTTCAGCAAGGCGGCCAGCCTCAGTCTGGGTGCGGACAACAAGCTGGAGGCGTTTCAGAAGTTCAGCGACGCCAGCAACTGCTACAAGAAAGTTGACCCCGCCAGGAGCTTGGAATGCCTGAAGCAGGCGGTGGCCATTCAGACAGAAATGGGCCGGTTCACGATGGCTGCGAAGACACATATCAGGTAGGATTTGCCACTTCGGAAAGAAGTGGAATTAAAAGGAAGAGCTTTCGCCAATGTGCTGCACATGTGGCCACTTTATTGGTTGATTGTTTGCACTCCCTTAGATTTGAGACAATAAAAGTAAACCTTTGATTGATTGGCTGATTTAACGGTTGCTTAATGTGGTTAGCCTTTTTAAGAGTCAGCTGATCCAAATCGGTCTTGTTGCTTGATTGATTGTTTAGTAACTACGCCGTTCACACACATTTGTGATTTTTCAATAGTTATTCGAAGAGTAAAAAAATGACTTAGCCTTAGGTTTTTATGCAGTAAGATTTAACAGGTATAATGTATGTTTATTATGATGTCTAATGAATTCCTGTTTTGGCCCCGGTTTCAGCATCGCGGAAATCTACGAAACTGACCTGCAAGACCTGGAGCAAGCCATGGTGCACTACCAAAAAGCCGCCGACTACTACCAGGGTGAGGAGTCACAGAGCCACGCGCAAAAGTGTCTCCTCAAGGTGGCGCAGTTCGCCGCGGACAAGGAGGATTACCAGAAGGCCATTCAAATCTTCGAGCAGGTAGCCAATCGGTGTGCGGAGAACCCGATGCTAAAATACGGCGCCAAAGAGTACTACTTCAAGGCGGCGTTATGCCACATGTGCGTGGATACGCTGAACGCGCAGCACGCGCTGGCTCGCTACCTCGACGTCTTCCCGGCGCTGCAAGACAGCCGGGAGTTCCAGTTGATGAAGAAGGTGCTGGACTGCATGGAGTCGACGGATGTGGATAGCTTCACGGCGGCACTGCAGGATTACGATAAGATCTCGCGGTTGGATCCGTGGGCGACGTCCATCTTTCTCCGCGCCAAGCGCTCTATGGGAGATAACGATTTGACGTGAGATTTTGATGCACAACTTCTGATGATGGAACTCTGGAGGTGTTGTGAGATTTTCGTTTCTGCATTCCCTTTTTTCTTGTGGAAGTTTGATGACATTTTTTTCGCTCTCCCCCTATAAGATCATCTTCATTCTTGGTCTTGCGCGGTGACTGTCGTGCGGCTAAAGAGTTATTTCACTGTTTAGATCAATTTTTGTGTACAATACATTACATATGTTTAATTCATTCGTGATACGGAAACACTTTAATTTAAGAAAAGCGAATGAGGGCCTCGCTCACTGTGTCTCTTCAATGCCCTTCAAAAATCCATTAAACTTAACTTCATTACTCAGTAGTAAACCTTTCTCCGTGGAACAGGAGACAAGAAGAATAAATTGCTGTCGTTTTCTTTTAATTAGTTAATCAATTAAATAATCAGCACCAGAATCATAATCAGAACAGTTGCAATGAAACATTCGCTTTTATAATATCAACCAAAAATAAGTGTATGGTAAAACAAGAACGGCATTACCGCGGCCTGTACAAACTAAAATGTAATCTGTGTATGAAAAGAGGAAATAAAATCACAACAGCGTGGCCAAGACGGAGTATCGATAACGGCAGATTAGACACGCCCATCCCATTCTTTGGCGATGCTACCTCCGTTGAAGCTGAGACTGTTCTGATTGCGTTCCCGCATCATGGAAGCCCGGGCACGGATACCGAAGACTTCCTGGAGGGCGTCACGGAAGCAGATGAAGTTGTAGTCAATCAAACCTGAAACCGTGAATCATAGAAAGCATTCAGTGAAATTGTGCAGAAAAAAGCAGCCACGAAATACAAAGAGGTGGACAGACAAACAAGCAGATGTCGTACCAGACATAGAGAAAGCTAGTCAGACAAACACACAAACAAATAAACAGACAGACAAACAAACCAGACAGACAGACAGACAGACCATCCGTCCGTCCGTCCGAACATAGCGAGCGAAATTACCTTGGCGAGCGAAATTCTCTTCACGCAGCAAGCAGACCATAGCAAGGTATTTGTTAACTTCTCGGAGATACAGGATTGTAGAGCTATTCAAGCGGATAATGGATGAAGACTGGTTGTCGAAAGCGCTCGTTTCTGCATCTTCTTTCATTCTAGATATTTTAGCAAAAACGATATTAAAACCACATTTTCACCTGTTACGCGTTACAAACTCACCCGTAAATGTAGGAAATGTCGATGATGACGTCAATAAAGTCGCAACATAACTCGTAGGAAGCCATGTCGACCGGCGAGCTGTCCGTGGCCACATAGATCTTGCTGACCACGTCAAAGAGAAACGCCTTCTCGATGTTGGAATTCTGAAGGAATAACATAACACGTTATAATTATGCACAAAGATGAAGTCATTTTACTTCATCCTTTACCGAAATAAATATGTTGAGCAGATTTTCCATAGTCGGTAACTGCGGAATCAGTTTCTGTACCACTTTGCTGAACGCCTCGAAAATTGAGTGATCGTAAATGCTAGTCAGGTAAAAGCTAAAGACCGACGAATGTCAATTGATAAACCAGTGCGCCATGCAGGTGGAGAGGAAAACAAGTGAATCAAACCTCAGGTGAATGGAATCAGTGCCTGATTCGGAGAGTTCGTCGTTTGCGCGCTGATGAATCTCGCGCTGTGTCTCGATCTTCTGGTCGTCCGACAGCCCGTCCACCTTGTGGATGAAAACCTCAAAGTGGATGTTAGGATTGACTTTGTAGGCGCGGCTGACGGTGGAATGGAGCTTCTCCAGGGATTCCATGTAATCATCCTACCACACACATGGCAACGGTATTCCTCCTTCCTGACGCGTACATGTACGTAGCTCGCTCTCTCTCTCACCTGGGCATCGATAATGAAGATCAGCGCTTCGCACTGGCCTCCGAAAATGTTGTCCGCGTCGAAGGTTGGGTCGAAAAAGTCGATCTGGCCCGGAAAATCCCACACTTGGAACTGGATGAATGAGCTACTTGAGATATCTGAAATCGAAGGAGACCAGCCAAGCGAGTGGCATCAAAATCAACGTCAACGCTGACATCGCCAATCTGATTGTGGGGAACTCTCAAGACTGGTATTTTAATAACGATGAAGGGATGAAATGATCTTTTCATACCGTCTTTCGTTATCTTGTTTGTGCTTTCCAGGAACAGCGTCTCGTTGGGCGACATCTTATGGAACACCACCTTTTGAATGGAAGACTTTCCCGATCTAAAATCTCATAAACATCAATAACATCGATTACTGGAATAGAACATTCTGGTTCCCGGTAGCCCGAGAAAACTAACACAACAAATCAATCAATCAAGTGATCAATCAATTGATTCGTAACGCGAACCAACTCCCCAAAACTAAATATCATTCACGCGCTTGCTCATCGCTCTACCGACTTGATAAACCTACTAATAAAACAATCGTGCCATATTTCCAATCCATTTCATAATACTCACGCAAAAGAATGGAAAAAAGGGGGAAAATTCACGACCACAAACCGAAACAGACCAATCAAACAATCAATCAATCTGGCGATCTATCAGGCGATCAATCAATCCATTCATCCAATAATCAAATCACCGCACCTGCGAAGTCCCAATAGTAGTATCTTCGGTTTAACTTCTGCTGGCATGTAAGAGCCGAACTCTGGGTCGAAATCCTCTGCGCCATATCCAAATTTGGGAAGTGATCCCACGGCGTAGCTGTTTGCGATTGCCTCATACTGTGCTTCTTCATCGTATGACGACTGTCAAAAAAGTATTTAAATAATGCATACAAATAGTCTAAAATTCGCCAGCGAGACCCATCGTTACAAAATTAAGACTCCACAAACCATTTTTCCTGGTGGATAAATTACCCGGACCAAAATTAATATCAATGATGACACGATAGAAAGAACGCCTGAAAAGTACCAATAAACATTAATTAAGAAAATCGCTCAAAAGCATTCCAACCTCCCCTTCCGTATGAAAACATCGAAACTGTTCGAACCTCTGCAGTAGAACTTACAAGCACGTCAATAATGGCAGAGGACGAACTCAGGCGGAAGTTACCGAATTGGGACTGTAATTTTAATGGAGCTCAGGAAAAGGGAAGATTTGTTTACTTTCGGGAAACCGTTCGGTTTACATAAAATTCGTGAACGCGAGAATACAAACAGGGAGCGCCAGAATATACACGGTGAGCGCCAGAATAAAATACGTGAGCGTCATAATAAAATAAGGGAGCGCGAAAATAGAATAACGGAGCGCCAGAATAGAATACGTGAACGCCAGAATAGAATAGGGAACGCCAGCCTAGAATACGTGAACGTCAGCCTAGAATATATGAACGCCATCACTTGAACAATTGATTGACATGAGCAATTTTCTCGCATAATAATTTCCATGAATTTAACATTCATTTCGGATTTTTCCGGGTACTTCGTACGTTGTATTATTATTTATAGTTGGATGACGTTGTTCCACTTTACTATTCAGATCTGAACTTTTAACGGGGCATTCAGTTATCTATCAGGTCTTCATTAGTTACTGTGCCTCTTAAGTCAGGTGAAGCTTCACTCCTTAATCGCTTTGCATTCCCCTAATTGGTTGACTGATTGATTGCTCGCAGCCGAGATACTTCCTCAATTGATTTTGCTTTTCTCTTATCCAGGATGGCGGAAACGCGTGCGCCGTCGCCGTTGACTGTATGGACGCGGCGGGCATTTGTGTGTGCTATCTATCTTGTGGGCATCTTTTGGGCGTTGGTGTGGTTGCTGCGGCAACCGATGGAAATTTGGAAGAACCCCGCCGGATACTTCGCCGCTAAGAAACGCGCCTCACTTCCTGCAATTTTGCGTGAGCCGGAAGTCGGCCAACACGGCTATCTTAACTTGCCTGTACGTGGCTTCTAATTTTTTTTCGAAGTTTACGTTTGAGAGTAGATAATTACGATTCAATGCTTTTTTGGACTTTCAGAATGGAATTCGTATCCACTACGTCGCAGCCGGAAATGAGAAAAACCCGCTCCTGCTGCTGCTGCATGGATTTCCCGAATTTTGGTTCTCTTGGCGGAATCAGATCCGACATTTCAGCGACAGATATCGGTACAACTGAGAGTTTCATTTTCAAGTCCTCGTGATGGCTACGCCGGCAGGCAGCACGATCGCCTGATTCCTTACTTGGTCGTACAGTTGATTGATGGGTTGATTAAGGGGTGATTTCGCTGCTTAAATGGAGACCTTGATTGATTGGTGGTTAAGGACGCAAATTTTATTCACTTAGCGTTTCGCACTGTTAAAGACAACAAGGATATCGATTGATTGGCTGATTGTTGATACGTTTACCAGTTCCGTTCATTACCGTTTTCAGTACTAGGTCGTCTATTTCTCGATTGCTCATTGTTAAATTTGTTTTAATTTGCTATTTGTTCATCGTTGTTATAAACTAATGTATTTCTTTTTTCGGTTGGTCAATGACTGGTTAGCAAGGGTAGAGATGCTTAACAAATCCTCTGTCGTTTCGTTCAGAGTGGTTGCTGTCGATTTGCGCGGATTCGGTGATTCTTCCAAACCCACCGACGAGCATGCCTACGAGCTGACGAAGATGGCGGAGGATGTCAAGTTGATTGTCGAAGGTCTGGGCAGGAAGTCGTGCGTACTGGCCGGGCATGATTGGGGCGGTGAGTAGGTCTTTACTAGTCTTCCTTTATCTTTTATCCTCACGCACCGGATAAAAGTTTTCCGAACTTTTCAGGTTTCATTGCTTGGGGTGTTGCTTCGAAGTATCCAGACCTGGTGGACAAGTTGATCGTTATGAACGCCACCCACCCGACGGTTTTCTGGAAGTTCTTGATGAAGAACCCCAAACAGTTTCTTATGAGTTGGTAAGTTTTGAATTGAATAGCATATATATCTGCAGGCTTGTCTGCTTGTCTGTCTATCTGTCGGCCTGCCTGCCTGCTTGTCTGTCTGTCTGTCAGCCTGCCTGTCTGCTTGTCTGTCTGTCTGCCGGCCTGCCTGCCTGCTTGTCTGTCTGTCTGTCTGTCTGTCTGTCTGTCTGTCTGTTAACTTGTTGTCTGTATGTTGTCTCCGTCAGCCGACTTGCTTGCCTACCTCTACTCAAGTTTAACTGCCAAATCATTTCAGGTACATCTTTATGTTCCAACTCCCCTTATTGCCTGAATTCTACATTGGCCATGACGATTTCGTCGAACTAGAGGCTTTCCTCACCAAACCGCCCACCGGAATGAAGCCGGGAAGCATCACCGCGGAAGAACTTGACGCCTACAAGTACACATTCTCTGAGCCAAAATCCTTGACCGCTGCCATCTCATTCTACCGCAACTTCAGTCGCAAGCGGGACTCAGAACCGATTCGCTGGCAGCCCGTTCCATGTCCCGTGTTGGTGATTTGGGGCGCAGCAGACGCGTTCCTCTGCTCGGAGTTGGCGCTGCTGTCTGGACAGTACACTTCTGGTAAGTTGTCGGCTAGAAACCTCTCGCATTTTTTTATCCTCTATTTTTTCGTGTGACTGCTGCCAAAACCAGATTGCATGTTTTTAGGCCAATTCGAAGTGAAGTATCTCGATGGAATTTCCCACTGGGTGCAGATGGAAGCGCCAGATGAGGTAACGTTTACCCTCTTCTTCCCCACTCTTCGTACAAGTTTTATCGCCTTCCTGTCTTGTTTTAGGTCAATCGTACAATGGATCAGTTCTTGTGATATAGCTTAGAATTCGCATTCCCGTGGGATTTCGCAGCTAACGTGCAGTGAGCTTTTCCTACTCTCTCGACTTACCGACTCTCCTTTATTCCGCTTTCAGCGCGTACCAAAACTTTTACGTACGTCTTCCATGTCATAGCCCGGTTTTTAAGCTCATTTGTGATCAATCCCATACTCGATGCATCTCATTTTTTTTATCAGTCATCTCAAAGGTTTCTCACATGTTCCTCTGACATTATTGAGATTTTTTTACACTTAGTTTGATATGTAAAAACGGCACGCCGTTGACGTGACGTGACGTTGACGTGAATCCTGCGTCATGACGCCGTCGTGTTCGACGCCTTCTTGCCCGCTTTCATCATCTCCTCAATGTCGTGCTGCATCTTCTCCAGCTTCACCAACGACATCGACCGGAGCGGCAACAGTTTCGGCATGATCGCTTTCAAACCCCGCGGATTTTCGTCAAACACATGAGCTAACCGCGAAGGAATAACCTCACGTAGTTCGTCCGATGAGATGGAAATGTCCGATTTTGCCGACGACACATTCAACTTCGATAGGCTCATTTTTAGTAAATGTAGCAAAGATAAAAAATATGTACACAAGCCAAACAATCCAATTCTATAGTGAGGTAGACAGAAAAAACAAGAAAATACGAAAGATAGTGGACGAGGCAGGTACAGTAATTTATGCACGCACAAGAACAACGGACCACATTGGGTCGATAACTGTTGACATCCCAGTCGGGAAGGCCCTCTACTGAACGGTGTGTTCTACCCTCCCAAGTCCACGGTATCCGATTGCCAGGTGATTGAAATGATCATATCGATTTACTTCATACGGAAGCGATGCAGGAACTATAACCGACCGCTTTTGAGATCTTTTATGGCAGCAGCTGCTCCCAACCGGCCGGGCGCACCCGTAACCCCGCCTCCTGAAACGCGGGAGGTATTACAGTACTGCTTAACTCATGTCACACAAACGCATATTAAATTTCCTGTTAAGAGAGAAACAAACAGTCAGGCAGGCAGACAAACAGACAGATAAGGAGGAAAAAATACAGGCAAACAGATCGATAGGTAGACAAACAGACAGGCAGACAGACAGACAGAAAGACAAACAGACAGACAGACAGACAGACAGACAAATCCAAAAACAGTGCACTCCTTACAAGTAAATTACAAGGTGCGGGGTACCCCACGCTCTTACCAGGATGGCAACCGCTGCCACACATATACAGCCCATCGACCGGAGTGCGGTAACCGGTCATGTTCGACAGCGGTCTTGCGAAGAACAACTGGTCCCAACTGAGCCCGCCGTGAAATATGTTCCCTAAATAGGGGAACCAGACACTCACACTGACAGCACTGCAATGAACAAAGCAGAAGCTCCTTACCGCCGGTTAGACCAAAGGTCTTTTCGAGAACATCCGGGGTCAACACCTCATACCCCACTACCGAGGCCGAGAATCCGGGCGCATAATCGTCGATTTGCTTAAAAACTGGAGGCAAAAACATTCACACATCAAAATAGGAGCTTCACAATTTATGGTCAGTACTTAGTAGCACTAAAATCTAACTACTCAGTGCCATATACACGATCTAATACTGTAGTTTAAGAAAAGATCAAAACTGTGCAGTAATTGAAATACGGCCCTGGGTCATGTACCTTTCTGGGCGAAGTCGTTGCGCTGCTGTTGCGACCAGTTGACCGTTACAGCATATGGGGCGTACTGAAAATGTAAAGGTCGGAATTTTAGCCTACATGCAGTCTTAAAAGTGGGTAATACACGAATCGGCGGGTCTCTCATTTCATCACGTGCGTGGTGGTGTAAAACGCTTTAGATTAGTCAGGTGATTAGGTTGACATGTCTGGAGACTTGCCCTTCAAAGGTACCTGGATGAAGAGTAAGGCGACATGTCCTCCAGCTGGCGCCAATGTCTTGTCCAAGCTTGACGGTATGACCATCTACGTAAAACGAAATCAAGATATCAACTTAACAAGACTTTAATTGGTGCAAAAAATATACAGCGGTACCTCAATCATGGGAAAAGTGGAGACTCGTCCGGCGACAAAATCCCGATGCCCGGCATCGAGCACCTCCATAGTCTCGCAATTCAAATGAACGGACGTCCGATGATGCGGCTGGACTGTTCCGTCGCCGGTCTTGGCGAAGTTTGGAATCCGCGATAAGGCGACGTTGATTTTGACGACCGGCGATTTGTAGTCGATGTTCTTCACTTGCGTCAGCAAGCTGCTGTCCAACGTTTGAGCCGGCACAAAGTTGAGTAGCGTTTCTCGGACTGTCGCATTGCTCAGGACAAGTTTTGACTGGATGGCTTGTCCGGATTTCAACTGGACACCGTTGGCTTTGCCGTTAGTGATGGTCACTTTTTCAACTTCGGATTCAGTAAAAATTTCCCCGCCTAATTCCCTCAAAGCCTGTATGGAAAGACGAAGACCAGTCCATATGAATTAACCAAGTCTTAGACAAACAGGCAGCAGACAGACAGACAAACAAACAGGCAGACAGGCAGGCAGGCAGGCAGACAGGCAGACAGGATGACAGAAAGACAGGCAGGCAGGCAAGCAGGTAGGCAGGCAGACAGACAGACAACCTGACTTGATAGTCCGGCAAACAGACTGACAAACAGGCAGACGGAGAGACAGACAGTCAGACAAACAAACAGACAGACAGTAGGACCGTCAGGCAGACAGGCAAATAGACAGACATACAGACAAACCTTTGCGAGAGTCTCGCTGACGGCGCCCATGCCGCCTTCCACATATGCCCATGCGCCCTTCCGGCCTTCCAGGCATCCCATGACGTGATGGAGAAGAACATAACCTGTCCCCCCATCATGAGGTCCCAATGTACTGCCGATAAGTCCGTCGGTCGCAAGACTCGCTTTCAGTGGTTCACTCTCAAACCAATTGTCTAGCACCTTCGCGATGGGCGCAGTCAAGAGCTGATATGTTTCCGAAAAAATTCCCCGAAGACCCATAACTGCAGTGGATAATAATATGCAATTAGAGAATGCTTGTTGCAGTTACTACAACGAACGGTCAAAGCCAAAATCATATCATGTACGTGTTTGTAGGACTGGTTGCCAGCTCCTTAATTCCTCCAACCGGATTGCTCCACTCCGGGCCAAACTTGGTGGCGCCACATCAAACAGTGGGTCAATCGCGTCGACCATTCGAAACAACAATTTGTCGTAATCCACATATTTCGCAGCATCTTTCCGGGAGAATTGGGCAATCTGCTTGAAATTCTCTTCGTGGCTCCCGCCCAGAAGGAGGGATTTATTGGATCCTCTCAGCGGGGTGAATGAGTGTGGATCGCGAAAGTGAAGTTTGAGGCCGTGTCTCTGAAAGCAGATGCACTCGAAGGCTAAAAAGTGTCTCAGAAAATCCCTGCCAGGTACGAATGCAAATGATATGTAGTCGTACCTTCAATTCAAGATCATTGTAGACCACAGGTCTCAGTAAACTCAGCAGATATGAGGCTCTTGAGAATTTGAATCCTACCGTAAAGCAAGGTCAGACGAAGTTGAACAAACAGACAAGCAGATAGGTAAATAGACAAGCGGATAGATTGATAAACAGAAGACAAACAAACAGACGGACAGATATGCAGACAGAGAAGCAGATAGATGGACAAACAGAGACAGACAGACAAACAGACAGGCAAACATATTGACAGACAGACATATTGACAAACAGTTAGTCAGACAGACAAACAGGCAGGCAGGCAGGCAGGCAGGCAGGCAGGCAGGCAGGCAGGCAGGCAGGCAGGCAGGCAGGCAGGCGGGCAGGCAGGCAGACAGACAGACAGACAGACAAAGAGGCATAGAAACCAACAAGCAGACATGCAAATAGACAGATCAACGCCTACGAACACCGTATGGTATCAGCTTGAGAGCACTACGTTAGCCATTCAGGCAAACTGTACAAACTCTGTTACCGGGCACGATTTCTTCCGTGACAGCAGCACCTCCTACGACGTGACGCCTTTCCAAAACTGCTACTGACAGTCCGGCTTTCCGCAAGTAGCATGCCTACTCAACGAGAATAACTCTCAATAAAACGAAAGAAAACCAGAGTCACAGCTGGCGAACTTACCGCAACTAGACCATTATGACCTGCAAAACAAACAAGAACCACCGAATCTTTAAGCTTGCCCGCCACCGGCTAAGGCGCATCCCAGCACTCACCACCGCCAATCACCACGGCGTCATAAGACTTCTTCAGCGTCTGCAGCG
The DNA here is from genome assembly GCA_001579985.1 of Hypsibius dujardini. Classification (NCBI taxonomy): domain Eukaryota; kingdom Metazoa; phylum Tardigrada; class Eutardigrada; order Parachela; family Hypsibiidae; genus Hypsibius; species Hypsibius dujardini. The sequence continues at coordinate 19,451 of LRSR01002418.1, forward strand.
ACGACGTCCGGGGCTTCATCTCTTGCCAGAATTCTCCCAAAAAGACCTCGAATATGCTGAAGGATGAATAAATCTAAGGCTTTCTCACAATCAATCAGCAGAATATGTCGGATCACGGAAATATGCGCAAAAGCAACGTTTAATTGCGGTTCACTGCAGTTAGTGGTACGAATACTGAAGGAAAAAAGAAAGCTGCTTATCAGTAGATGACGGTCGTTGTTGCGGCCTGGAAGTGGAGCCAAAATCTGAACTACGATAAGACAAAAGAAGGACCACGTGGATTGCTATCTCACATCAAACACATTTACACTAAAATTACACTTTGTTACACACCCCTTGACTTGACCCATCTCTATCGATGACGGCTATTCTAGCCATTGTACGCGTCATCACAAAACCAAGAACAACCCATAAGAAAGACTGGAAGGCGCAGAGTCAAGTTACAGAGATCAAGGCGAGGCTGGATAGACAATTTCGTCGTCCGCGTGGCCCTGCGGCGGAATATAACCCTCGTTCTCCTCCTCGACGTCCTCACCGAACTCATCCAAGGGGTCGTCGTCCCCGTCCCCGTCCCCGTCCCCGTCCTCGTCCTCGTCGACGTCATCCACGTGACCGCCGCCGTTGGAGAAGACGATGGTGGAATCACCGAGACTGCCGAGAGACTTGCCGCGGGTGCGGGGGACGTGCACCAGAGTGCGGGTGGCAAAGGTGGTGATGACCTGGTCCGGCGCGCGTCCGATGATGGAGTGTCCCAACACGTCAGCCTGTTCAAATCAATCAATCAATCAACCAACCAATCAATCAATCAATTATTGGGTAGTCAGCGAAACCTTAGCTCGTTATAACAGCAAAAATAATGAAACAATACTCCAATGAGGAGCTATCAGTTATTTATTTTATTTATATTTTATTATGAATAAATGCCAAAATGAAGGAGTGAAATTGGGGGGAGGGGGGGTTTGGGTGTGGCCTCGCAATTTTGGGTGTGGCTGTGGCATACTAGCATTGAATCGATTTGATTATCTTAATTAACACTAAAATTAAAACTTGGAGTTGCAAGCTGATTTATAATTAAATTTAAATTTAAAGCCATGAATAAAAGCATTTTTAAATGAGCAGTAAACATATTAATTAAGGTCCAATTTGAAAAATTAAATATCAGCGTCGGGTTTTTTAAATTAAATGATTTTAAAGACATCGATGATCGATCATGTGTGTGCCAATAATATCTAATTTAATCATAAACTTCTGTGTTAAATAAAACTCAATCAAGAGTCAAGGCCGGTTGGACGGACGGATAGTGTTGAATTCACTTAATATTATTACGGCATACAATACAATGCTTTGATTATCCGGTTGATTGATGTATTTGGGCCTAACTGTCTCCTTTTCGTGATTCCTACTCTGACCTGCACGATCATCCGCTTATCTCTCCGGGCTTTCAGTTCACTGGTGTACATCGTGGCGATGATGTTGCGGACCTTTCCGATACAGTCCGACTCCGGGTTCCTCGGCGTACTCGATCGTTGCTGCGGCAAAAAACATATCCCGCTTGCTTGATTGGTTTGATTGGTCATTGTGAACTGCGATTCAGCGCTTGATTTATGGATTGGTCATTGTGAATTGCGATTCAGCGCTTGATTTATTGATTGGTCTTTGTGAACTGCGATTCAGCGCTTGATTGGTTTGATTGGTCATTGTGAACTGCGATTCAGCGCTTGATTTATTGATTGGTCATTGTGAATTGCGATTCAGCGCTTGATTTATTGATCGATTCCCCTTTACAATAGAAGTCATATTTTGCGTACGTCACAGGCGCGTTTGAACACGTTTTCCCCATAACGAAACTGTTCCAAAACAAGGCACGGAACAGAAACGCGCCTGTGACGTACGCAAAACATGAGGACTTCTACTGTACACAGTGCCGAATAACGCCCGGAACGCTCACTTGATTGATCGATTGATCAACATCGAAATAAATTTTATGCAATTCTGAGTTTCTACAAATAGCAATTTACTTACCGCCTTATGATCCTCCCAGGCCAACAGAATGGCCTCCGCCGTCACCGATTCCAATGCTGCGATGTAATCCCGCTCGGGCAGATCGCTTCCGAGGTCGGCGAAATGAGGGTTGCTAGAAGTGGATTTTCTCGCGGCTGTTCCGGTCATGTTAAAAAAAGTGGCCTCAAAATGCTTGTCGTCTCGATCAACGGGGGATCGCTGTCTGATTGGAAATGGATGGATTTAATGCAAATCGGTAAGCAGAGATAGGGGGAGTCGATTAACAAATATTTTGGAAATTTAATTTGGACGCAAAATCAGCTGCACGAGTTGGACACAGTCGTTCAATTTTCTAGTTAAATCTTATTTATGATCAACCGATCGATCAATCACTACCCGGTAATCAAGTAATATGAGCCATACTAATAAACCAATCAAACAATCCATCAGTTCAACCACTTCCGGGAACACAGGATAGCCAGACAAGTAGAAAACTACGGCGCCACCTGTTGGAATTCTTTTGTCCGGAAGGAGAACTTAATTTTGGGGCCGTGTGGGAGGACCTGAGTGAGGAGCTGGGTCTGTTGGAGTTGTCCGGGCCGGATATCCTCTGTAAGTTTACTAGTATTTGAGGATTGAACCACCGAAAATTTTGCCTGATTAATCAGACTGCATTAATATACCGTATATTATTTGTTATCCATCCTAGACTAAAACAGACATACATTTACATTTACATTAGGGATCGCAAAACTAAATTAAACTTAAAAAACCAAACCAAAATTAAACTAAAAGTTTAGTGAATAGTGTTCTGGCTTCTGTTGTTTTAGTTACTAAAACTCACTCATGGGTTTCTTCTTCATGGCGGGTGCTTGATTGTTTGATTTTGTGTACTATATCCTAGTATACTATAGCACATTTAGTAATCAAGCAATCAAGCACCTGCCATCAAGAAGAAACCCATGAGTGAGCCGATTTATCGACCAAGTGGAGGGTGAGCCGAAATAGAAATTTCACCCCATACCGTAGTTGGCTAATTTTAGTTTTTGACATCTCTAATACCAAGCAAACGCGACGGGTTGAATCGGTTGGGTGGCGGAGGGCGCCACAAGTGTAAATTGTAAAGAACGGTGTATGTAAAGCCGAATGAGTGTTGTTTACAATTTACACTTGTGGCGCCCTCCGCCACCCGACCGAGTCAACCCATGTAGCGATTCAACCCGCCGCGTTTGCTTGGTATACATAAAGAGATATGTTAAACTTGAGGGCGAAAATATCGGCTACTCTGTGAGCCTTTTCGGTATTTGCGGCCCACAGACACCCAAAAGTACGAGGTAAAAGCTATTAACCAGGTCGTTTTAGAAATCGTAACTTAACCAGGCCGGCCTGGTTAGGTTACGATTTCTAAAACGGCCTGGTTAAACGCCTTGACCTCGTAGTGTAAGTATACGAGTTCGAGTAGTACGAGCAGTATACTGAAGTGTGCTCTGGAATTTGGCCCTCCGTCAGGAATCGACACCAGGTGCCTTCCGGGGTTCCCGCCTCCACTCTTCCCTTTCCCCTCGCCTGACGTACCGTACAATGTGTGGTGCAGGTACTTGTATATCCCGCCTCTCTCTCTCGTTAATTGCATCTGCTAGTCAGTTCCTAATATAAATATCAGGGGGCGGGAGTAATTATTGCATGCTTATAAAGACTCGTAATCCAGGTCCATGCATTAGGGTATCGCGGAGTGAGTATAGAGAATCAATAAAAGCCGGTCGTCGCGCGTACTTAGATCGCGGCGGACACAGAGTTCCCCCTTCATATAAGAGTCATGCGTCCTGCCCCCGGCGGAATCATCCACCACTTCCACAGCCGCATACCCACATCCTCCCATCACGCGTTTTTGTACGCATTACCGTACTAAATACATATACATACATACATATGACCCCGTGAGGACCGTGCGGAGAGTTATAATATTATATATATGATGATATACTCGATTGGGCACGGTGTAACAACGGTCTGATCCCCGGCAGTGTTCATTCTTCGATTATCCGTTGAGTTGTGCGTGTACCGACATCCAACAACCACACTCCGGCAACGTGCATGTATAATTGTTGACCGTGTGTGTGTCTACATCGACGGGAAAAAAGGGATGTAGGTGCTGTGCAGCTGTTCAGCCAGGAAGTTTCCCCACCACATCGGACGGACGGGACGGACAGACCGACGGGTGGACCGACGGGTGGACGAACGGACCGGTGGACGGACGGACGGACCGGTGGACGGACCGGTGGACGGACGGACAGACGGGTGGATGATGAGGAGCTGAAGCGATTGGGGCGTGAGGATATCACGAAATCTGTGCGCTAGCACGCCACCGGGCGCGGCCAAGGCACAATGGCGACGATGAACTCTACCAATAATACCCAGTACGTTTTGCCGTATAAGGTTCTCGGTCGTCAAGTCGGTGTTCGGGGTTCATGATCGACCACCAAAGATGCCAGACATATAAATGACCGGCTTAGCTGTTTAGTAGCGTTTTTTGGTGGTGCGGTATATAGTTAATAATTTCTAAATGGACGGGGATGACATACTTAACATGTAAGTACAGGTACTTAGATTAATTGAAATGATAAAAAATACCCTGAAGAAAAAAGCAACAAAGCATAAATACTACCTAATAGAGTTTCATCACCTGCCTGGCTTTCAATTCCATGATGGTTTTGTTTCTGCTTGCTTGCGAGTACGCGTCAACGGTTTTTTCCAGTTTAATCGACTGATAGTTCTTAAAGAACTGCGCCGTGGACCGCGCCTCGTAGATTACTGTGATGTCGATTAGGTATTATTAACTTATGTATCTGCTTAACGTGGCGTTTTTTTGTCTAGGCCTCCCGCTGATCGACTGAAGATTCCCTGCACTGAACTGCCGGATCAAATGCTGGATCCGTGGTGGATGCTCAAGTTCCTGCTATCATCTGCGTTAGCACCCTTTGGAATCTTCATATTGGTCGTGGCATACGGTCGATGGATTAGTCTGCGGAAGAAATTTACAGGACCCCAGAACGTCGCTCACGAACCGGACGGGTCAAGCCATGCCGTGCCGGATTCGCTGAATCGGACCGTTGAAAGGCCACGCGACCTCTTGGGCGAGCTGCAAATTCGCGCGCAAAACCTGACTAGTACTACGAATATCTGGGCTCAGATTCTGGTATGCTGAAATTTTTACAATGTAGCATTTTAGTTGATAAAGGGCAGGTACACCTGCAGTCATCAACGCTTTCTTGTGCCGTTTTTCAGAACCTTCTAGTATTCTTCGCCAGCATGATCGTTTATGTGATATATTTATTCGAAGTCTCAAAGTAAGGCAAACTGTGCCTGTATGTATCTGTCTGTCTGTCTGTCTGTCTGTCTGTCTGTCTGTCTGTCTGCCTGTGTTTAATTTTTTTCTATCGGTCTCACAGACTACGTGTATCGTGTGTCTGTCCATCGATGCGTCTGCATGTCTGCCTGTTTGCCCTCCAAATCCGCCAGTTTGTCTTGTTTTCTCGAGAATTGTTCCCTGAGCTACTGCTCTTTCTTTGAATTTCAAGTGAGGCGCATATCGTCTAATAATCCTGTGTTTTTAATTATTAGCCGGAACACGGCATGTCTGCTGCATTCATCGGACTGTCTGGCGAGCTGCTACTTGGGATCGATCTTTGAGGATAACGTGGCGATGCTAGAGTTGGGCCTGCATTGCTTCTTCATCATCCACTTCCTCGTTCGCGTGAGTGCACCTTGAGTTATGTACATTCGTGCAAAGCAGGGATGAGCCATGCGAATTAATTGTGACTGAATCATGAATGAGTCAAGTGAGGATTTTTGCAGTTCACAGCATCCCATCAAAAACTCTGGTTCATTCTTGATCCGTACACCATCGTGGATTACCTTACAATACCGCCGGCTTTTGTCTCGATCTGCCTGAATCTCTCGTGGACAGGTACAGATTCAGACTTGGCAAGCGATGTTGTACATGTCTCCACGGCATTACAGACAATAGTAAAAAATTCAGGCACATTCAATCAAGTTGTAGACCGATACGCGGAGAGCGCGACGAACAAACAAACAGGCAAACAGGCAGACAGACAGACAGACAGACAGACAGACAGACAGACACAGACATACTGAGAAATAGACAGACAGATAGACACACAGGCATACAGATACGTAATTATGCACCGTTTAGAAATCCATTTAATATTTCGATTAAATTTTTAGGCTTTCGCTTTGTTCGCATTCTCCACCTATTCAGCGTGCCGGATTTTCTGCAGTACATTGGGACGTTACGAAACCGCACCGAGATGCGCTTCTGCCAATTGATCTGCACGTCGTTGTCGGTCCTCCTCGCCGCCGCGGGACTTTTTCATTTGGTTAGCGCCACGCGGTTGTGTTCACTACAAATATATACACAAACACGTCCCATAATGAAAAGTCTTATTCCCCGTTTTTGATTACCCCACCCACCCTGCCTCCACGCCTTCGTCATATCCCCTCTACACGCATGCGTTTGTTTATGTAGCTGGAGAACTCCACCGACCTTTTCAACGAGGCGGACGTAATCAGGGAGAAGGCACTCAGTTACTGGGAATACGTCTACTTCTGCATCGTCACCGCTGGAACTGTAAGAATAAGGCGCACTACACGACGGCGCATCATATGGGCGTGGTGGCCCATTAAAACTGTTAAAAATTAATTTCCGCAATGACGATTGGATGCTAGCGTCCGGTTCCCGCTTCAAGCGTCCTATCTTTCCTTCTATATGGTGAAATTCTCAATATGACTCCTTTCTCTTACCTAGGTCGGCTATGGGGACATCAAGTGTATCACGTCCCAAGGACGCATCTTCAATGCCATCTTCATCATTTTCACCTTGGTAAATTAATATGAGTGAATGATGCCTGGACGTGCATGTCTAAACAGACAACAGCATTACGCGGCTAGTAATTTTTCGATGATGCATTCCCGTAGCCTTCTAATTGATTTGACGTCTGTCTGCACTGTATCTAGGCAGTGGTGGCGTCCATTCTACCGGACATCTTTCGGATAATTGCCAACCGGAAGAAGTACGGCGGACATTACTCGGAACATGGAGGCAAAAAGTGGGTTCCAATTACACAGTCCATGTGTTCCACAGGATATGTGATGTCCATGTGCTGTATATACATATATGGGGTGTACATATATACATATATATATATGTGGTGTCCATGTACCATATATATATGTGCGTGGTGTTCATGTATTGCATATATATGTATGTGTGTGGTGTTCATGTATTGTATATATATAATTGTGTGTGGTGTATATATATGTAGTGTAAATATATATGTGGTGTCCATGTATTGTATATATATATACATGAATCTACGTACCGCTACTGGTTGGAGTCCCATGCTGATTTTTGCTCATTAAAAACCAAACTAGTGCTTTCCCGGGGAACGACCATTTAAGGGGTAATTGCAGGGATGATCTTTTGAGGAGTTGGAAGGGCGAAGATTGGATTTCATTGATTCGTATGACCATTCAAGATTTTTTTTACTGTATACTCTTTCTTCACGTTAAGTACCAGTATATGATGTACCATTACGAATGAGATTGGATTGAAGTATTTGAATTGTGGAAGCTGGCTAATGTTGAATGTTTGTGAATCGGTTTGTGTGTCTGTGTGCAGCCGGAATCAATACGCATATTCGCTGTTGGGGGTCCCCGTAGACCGGCGACTAAATTTTGCAACTTTTAAAATGGCTCTCCACTGTGTGTTTGTATGTGCGTATTTGCAGTCCGTGTGTTTAAATTGCTCGCCGGTCACAGCTGCACAATTTGCCCTTCCGGTGGGGTTTCCTTTTTTTCATGACCACTCAAGCTCCCGGTTTAGTGTGGCGCGCGCGCAACAAAGGAAATCTGTATTATCAATAGGTCAAGAGACGAGAGCAGTTTACGCCAATCTAAATACTTAAATCTGACATAGTTCTTTGTGCTGATGGAAACGTTTTCAGTTATGTGACTTTTGTCCATTCAAGTACTTGCGTTTATCTATACATTTTTTTACATGCTCGTTTGCAAATGTGTCTATTTTTTCTGCTTGTCTGTGTGTTTATTTGTCTGTCTATCTGTCCGCCTGTATATCTGTCTGTTCGCCTGTATATCTGTCTGTCTGTCTGTCTGTC
>LRSR01002419.1:0-13957 GCA_001579985.1 Hypsibius dujardini
CATGAAGCTTGTTTTACTAATGAATTAATGAATTACTAAAGCTGACAAATCACTGACGAATGAATGTAGGGAACAGAGATAGTATGGGAATCTCGAGCGAATGTAAGACGACTAATCTACTTTTTATCTTTTCCGATGTTAATGGTAATTTGATTCTTGTCACCGTTGATGGTCAGGTAGATCACTGCACCATTCTGCCCGATGATGTAGGGCTTGCCATCGGTGGTAAAGTGAACGGGTGCGCTGGTCTGCGGGTACCACGGGACAGAAGTGCTAATCGGTTGAACTGGCCATGTTGGGCGACTGCCTGGACGGGAGGTCGAGCCTTGATTAACCGACGGTGTGGTTCGGTCCCAGGTTGGGCGCTCGGTGGTGCCCCAGACTGGTCGTGAAGTTGAGTTGGAGCTCTGGTTGGATGATGGGGTGCTCCATGGATACCAGGGACCTCGGGTAGTTCTCCAAACTGGGCGGGATGTCGAGTTAGACGCAGGGGTCCAAGGAGCCCACGGGTCTTGGGTGCTTCTCCAAACTGGGCGGGATGTCGAGTTGGACGCAAGGGTCCAAGGAGCCCACGGGTCTTGGGTGGTTCTCCAAACTGGGCTGGAAGTCGAGTTAGACGCAAGGGTTCAAGGAGCCCACGGGTCTTGGGTGCTTCTCCAAACTGGGCGAGATGTCGAGTTGGACGCAAGGGTCCAAGGAGCCCACGGGTCTTGGGTGGTTCTCCAAACTGGGCTGGAAGTCGAGTTAGACGCATGGGTCCAAGGAGCCCACGGGTCTTGGGTGCTTCTCCAACCTGGGCGAGATGTCGAGTTGGACGCAAGGGTCCAAGAAGCCCACGGGTCTTGGGTGGTTCTCCAAACTGGGCTGGAAGTCGAGTTGGACGCAAGGGTCCAAGGAGCCCACGGGTCTTGGGTGGTTCTCCAAACTGGACGTGAAGTGGAGTTGCTCGGGGAGTTTGTCCAATCGTTCCAGCCAATTGTCGGCGCGTGTGTCCAGGGAGCCCAAGGCGACCAGGTGGGTTCAGGCGAGCTGTGGTTAGTTGAAGCGTTGGTCCAGGGGTTCCACGGTGCCCAGGTGGGGTTGACGGGGATCCAGCTGTTGTTGGTTGGCGAGCTTGTCCACTGCACCCATGGTGCCCAGGTGGGGAACGGTGGACGAGTGTTCGAGCTGCCGTTGGTGGAAACGGTCTGGAACGGCCAGGGTGCCCAAGTGGGCGGGGGCGAGGCATGAGTGCCGTTGTGGTTCTTCATTAGCGGCGCATCCTCGGCGACCTTAGCGGACCGGGCGGCCGGTGCGGAGGCGCACAGCACCACGCAGGCTAAAACAGCGGAGACTTGCAGGAAAGACCGCATTGTAACGACCAGCGAAACAGGGTCTGAAGTTGGATGGGAAGGTATGGAGACTTTGTATCACCGAACTGCTGCGGATGTTTGGATAAAATTTCAAGACCAAGTGTGAAGTGCTTTTATTTGAAAATTTGAAATTCAACCGTCGGAAAGTTTGAACGTGCAATTAGGATGACCCTTATCGTTGTTCTTGTGTCAACAATTCAGAAAGAATGTCTTTCTTTTCAAGCGGCGCCATGGCACGAAAGACGATTAGAAGGCTGGTACAGTCGATTGTCTGACAATTGAAAATTACTACTATATCGCGCGAGGATTTCTTACGTATATGTTGACCGTACCAAGTATCGTGGGATAGAATTAAGCCGGCAGTTTAACGATAAGACATCCTGACATTTGACGTCACATGATTCGAGGTTGTGATCGTAGGTCTTTTAGGTTATTTCAGATCAAGTTCCAGGTCGATATACAGCAGGAACTGAAAATCCTTAAAGTAATCTTTTCTTGTTTTGTACGTACTATAGAGGTATTGTCTAGCTCTAGAAATCTTACCACCCAAATGTTCGATAAAAAGTTTTCGGAGCACCCGCAGATGCGTGAGAGTTCGGACTTCAGATTAATTTACAGTCGCATAAATGCTTTGACGTCATGACGATTGTCTGGTCCAGTTAAAAATCCGTATGACTATAGCTAGGCTTGTGCCGCAGAACAAGCCGCAAACTTCTTCTCACAATCAAACGCCGTGTAAATGCTATTGAGCATGTTCCGGTTAGGTGTGGCATCCTTCACACCACATAGCTCTTCTGGCGTTTTCCCGAGGCAAGTGTCGTATGTTTTAAATGCGCTGAAATTTAATCCGTAAAAATGTCAGGCAAAGAAATCTATTGTATTGTCGAAGCTTTGAAAGTTTATGAAATAATTTAGGAATTTCAAACGTTCATATTGAAGTAGAAGCTTCGAAAATTTATCTAACAATCTGAGTTTACTAACTTTATAATAAAGTGACCTTGGAAATTTATTGGTGATTTAAAACATTTTAGGCAAATTAATTTATAGTGTATTGCAGTAGAAGCTTCGGAAACTTATTAAAATTTCATAATGAAGTGCAATCTGTCGGAAATGTTTTTTGTTTCTTACCAGCATAATTGTAAGAGACTGGTGCCGGTTTTCAAAATCGGCAGTGAGTCGACGTCACCATCATAGGCACTGGCCAAGCGACCGAGTGCGTCGGAAAGAGCATTGCTGCAGCTTTGAAATATCGGCGTCGTTTCGTTCACCTTCTTGTCGCAGACATTCATCCTCTGAAGGAGTGTCAACAGTTGCCCCGAGGTGTCCCGAGCGCAGATCGAATGCAGCTGAATACTGCCACGAAGGACCTCATGAACATCGGGAACGGATTTCGGGATGCATTTGTTGAAGTAGGCTTGGCAGTCTTTGAGGGACTCTCCTTCACTATATACGTAAGGACAACAAATATTTGTCAGCATGTTCCGAGCTGCATGAGGGCATATTCTGCAGTGGAAGAGCCTACCGACATAGAGCTTCAACATGGTCTTCCCGCAGGGCGGGGTCGTTGAGTTTGGCCGTCAAGTCGGTGAAGAAATTGAAGGCCGGAAGACAGACGGTCGGGTCGCATCCCGTCACTGGATCTGCTGCAATAAGCCGCCCGAAATACGCGGCAAGACTAGCTACAGAAACGAGGGCGAAGGAAGAACAGTTGACTGATCGCAACATTGTTCTGTAGTTTTCTTTGAACGTAGCAATCAGATCTTTCAGTTGTTTGCTGCAGGATCCGAGGGTGCAGTTTTGGTATGATTTTTCGAAAGGCTTTTGTTGAAAAAAACCACATACAATTGTGATTGATGGGCCGTTTTTCTCTACCTATATCGTCAGGGTCTGCGGAAAGCTCTGTGTTCCGCGATGTTCCGCATTTTTATTCTTGCTGTACGAGGTAGTCGTACAATGTACAGGTCGTTAACCTACGTTCAAGGCATTTGTTTGTTCCTCATACGTCTAGCACTCTACTAAATTAATATATACCGTAGTGGTCTTCGGCATTTTCGAGGAGCCTAAACCGGTGCTGCAATATTGTAATACTAATGCCCCGGTAAATTTGTTCTCGATCCCTCGTAAGAAGCAAATGTTGATATGTTGGACCCTTATCCATTATTATTCAGACAACGCAAGAACAATGCATGGATGCTCCTTTATAAATTGAATGTAGAACGGTAATTGTGTATGCTGTACGAACTTCACGGAGAAAGGAAACGGCACACCTATAGGAAGCAGACTAAGCATTAAATGTACCCAAGATTTAGTTCCAGTTGAACCTCGCAATGGACCATTGAGGTAGATCAGACGATGAAAGGTATTGCTGGAAGTATAGTACACTTCTACTTCATTTCTCGTTATGTTAACGCACCAAAAAACGGCACCGAATCTCACTCGACCAAACGAAAGTCATCAAGGCGACACTCAAGTACTAGGAGTACTAGGAGTACGAGCACTAACAGGGCAACCTTGCGCAACCTTCGCCTGACAGCCATACGCAGTCCACATCGCCGTCTGAATTTGCCCGATCAAATCGCGCGCCTCCGACGAGCACAACATAATGGCTTTGACTTGGTTGCGGCTGGAGTTGGCTTGTATCGTGCTGCGAGTGAAAAAACAACAGACTTGTACATTTACCACCGCTAATTTCACATGCCATGCACAGTCCAATGGTATGAAAAGCTGTTTATTGGAACGCTCTATGAAAGTACGGAATAAAAGTCTCTAGATATAGCACAGATCCCTCCGGAAAGGTTCTGCCTGACCATGACCTAAAAAAATCCATATTTTGAGACGGGATATACTTTGGTCGCTAGGTCTCTGCCCAGTAACTTCGTTCCGGAATGAACTACCCCATTATCCAAATTTTGTTTTGTCATATTTTTAGAGAGCTTTCCGAAAAACATCATTTCATACCATAGGGTCACGTTTCGTCATAATAAGTTGGTCAAAATGAAATTTTGACCGGGGAGAAAAAAGAAAATATGAAAATAGTCCTACGTTAGTATGAAGGATTCCCTACGACCTCACATATTATCCCAGCAGTATACTTACCAGCACATATGGTGGAGAGCTTGACCACTCCGCACTATTGTCAGATATGGCCTGGAATCACGGTCCACGTCTGGGAACGCCGAGTTTCGTAAGAGCAGAGCCAGGCCTGTCACAGCGCTGCTCGGAATGTCGGATATACAGTAGTATCGTTGTCTGCTGTGAGATTGTGTGCGCAAGCCATCACCAAAACCGCTTTAGCGTGGAGGTCAGGGCTGTCGCAAACTTCCAGGAGTGTCGTCGCGCCTTGAGTCAGCGTTTGGACGTCCTTGGTTGCGTTGGAGTCCAGACCGATGCAGCGGTCTCTTTTTAGTTTTTAGTTTCTTTTTAATACATGTCTTTTGAATTATTTTTCTACTCAATTGCAGTAGGCAGTGACTTGAGCCGCGGTACTATCCTGGACACGACCCGCTTGCCAAAGGGCCTGCAACTGTTTCACATCGTCCGATCCGAATGCAAGTACGGCCTCGAATGCGCAAGTCGCTATATCAACATCCCGCTTGGCCACATCCGATGAATAGAACCGACAACCAGAATGGTAAATCAACGTGGAAGACCATTTTGCGATGGGATTTTTTTAGCACAAATTCGAACCTCAACACGAATCATAATAAGTATAAGGTAAGGGCACTGGAATGGGCCACTTGACTTTCCCGTACCCTGGAATGGGCTACCAGGCGGCAGGGGGCGCTCTGTCGCAAATTAATCAAAAACAGATAAGTCACTGCGTAGTCAGTGTCCTCTACAGTGGACTTTCTCCAATCGTCCAATGGACCTTTTTATTTCTCTTTTTTAAACATGTTCCCACAATTGTTTTTCATATCTGATACGCGTTCCACCAAATTATCAATTATTCTCTGTTGCTTAGAACCTTAGTGATAGCCAAAACGTGTGTGGAAGTTCTGGTTCCAGGGTGGCCCATTTCAGGGTACGGGAAAAACAAGTGGCTCATTCCAGTGCTCTTACCTCATACCCAATGAACGGAATGCTATTTTGTTTCCCGGTAGAGAAGGCGCGTACAAGTATGGTGTGAATAATTGGTCGTATGCCACCTTACAGTCTTTGTTTGCTTCGTTAAATTTGTTAACAGAGAACCTTAACTGGATCATGAACCTAGATGAGAAGAAAGGACTGCGTCCTCTCCACTGCCTCTGAACGCGGTAGACAACGGCAATCTCAAGTCCATCTGGGTTTTCGCGGCGCCACTCGTCCTTTCACTGAGCAGTGAGACTTTGTTCGTAGAGGAGAAGTCATCGAATGACTACACGAACTCACAGGTTGACCAGAAAAGTGTAGGCTGGATCTAGATTTCAAATTTATGCTGACAGATGTCCGGCTAAACAAGTCACTAACATTATCTGATGAATAGAGGGGCACCGATAGAAATAGAGAAAGACTGCTTGTCTGTCGAAAACAAACAAAAATTGGCAGGTATTAGGCAGCCGCTGGTGGGCAGCCCTCAGCGATCTTGGCCGGACATCCGTAAGCCTCCATGATTGCATTGTACATCTGCGTGTTTGTATCGACCGCTTCCTGTGAGCACTTCCGGATCTCCGACTCGAGGCAAGCGTATGAGCTTTTCATCAGGCTAGGAAAAAGTCAAACAAATCTTTAAGCACACACACGCTGCCCTGACACAGGTAGACAGAAATACAGACAGACACAGACAAACAGACAGACAGACAGACAGACAGACAGACAGACAGACAGAGAAACAGAGAAACAGAGAAACAGAAAGACAGAAAGACAGACACACACACACACACACAGCAATCGCCATAGATCTAGACCCTAAGCCCACATACCAGCAAACATCCTTTAAGACGCGCCCACTCCGTAGAATCTCCAGAGCACGAGCTGGATTGGGGTTGTTCTGAAGATACGACAGAGAGTTCTTGCTCTGATCCAGGCATGTCTGATAGACCGAACCACTCGAGTTGAGCATCTTTGTGCAGGTGATCATGACCACTGCCTTGGGGTGGAGGTCGGGTCTGTCGCAAACTTCCATCAGTTTGACAGTACCCCTAGTGAAGGTTTGGATGTCTCGGATACCGCTATACTCCGGTGGGGCGCACCGCTCCAAGTATCCAGCTCCACAGGTCGTAATACCCTGAATCACCCTACGGTAAATGATGCATTATGATTACAATTTGACAAAAGGTGCAGTTTTTACCTCCTTCATGTTTGAGGCTCTCATTTTGTCATTTTAACTGAACACTTGCTTCATTAAAAAAATATCGTTCAATGATACACAATCGAACCGAACCTACTTGCACATTGCTGTGATCTGCGGTTTAGTGATGTCCTGTTCGCGACCGGTCTGTTGGAGAACCTGCAACTGCTGAGCCTCGGGCGACTGGGCGTACATCATCATCGGCATCACGCAGGACATCACGGAGGAAGGGTCGCAAGCCGGAGCAGCTTGGGTATAACCAATGATGACCGCCGCCATAAGTGAGAAAATAGCAGTGAGCGCCATTATTGCAAAATTAACTCAACGAAATAGGATTGTTGCAATGAAAAACGATATCGCGGAACTTCTTTAATGATGACAGGCTTCTACTAATACATTGCCAGACGTTACATTTATGTCAGTCTGTTCTTGTGGTGAGAGCACGTTGAAGAAGGATGGTCTTCTCGCGGTCTGCACAACCTCGGTTTCTTACCGGAAGTGAAGTGCTGATGGTCCATGATAAGGGCATGAGTTGCCCACCCAAACTTCCGATTTTGATACGTAGCCCTGATAGTCCTAACTTTCGGCAGAATTCGGGTTCGCAGGGCGCATGAGGCAGCACCGGAATTGTCTGGTAGATAAACAAGCAACTACATGAAATTTGCAAGACCACGACCCTGCGAGGGTGCAGTTTCCGTTTGACGTAGAATTCTTCTAAAACAGTTATGTTGTTGTTGTAAGCAATTGTTTGTAAATAATTTCCTTGGCAATTCTGATGCCTTTTGGAAGCTCCATTCATGATGTTATGCTCGCGCGAGGATCAAGGATCAGGATTGGGCAAAAATGCAACATGCATTTTCAACACTGAACCCAAATTTCGGCATTTTTCTCGTAATTAATTTGAAAGTTTTAGGGTGCGTGGGGGTCTGGTTTACAAGGGCCCCCGGTATTTCAAAACGTTTCTGAAAAATTTAGTATTTCTATCAAATTTGTGATTTACTGGGATTTAATATATGTACCCTAGTATTGACTGCAACTGGGAAGTTAAAAATATTTAAGAATATCCCAATCGAATGGAAAAGCTGACATTCTTTTTAATGTTTTGAAGTCTCAGGGGAAGCCCTCAGAAATCAGGCCCCCAGACCTCCACACGTTTCAAAATGATTAGGATAAAAGGCCAAATTTGGGTTCCATTTTGAAAAAAAATATTTCATTTCTTTGCCGACCCTCTGGCTCTTACCATGCATGATGGGTCCTGGTTCTAACTTGCGAGAACCCTAAACGAGCCCCTAGCCCGATGATACATTGTGATACTATGGTTAAGGCTACAGTAGCTTCGACTACAAGTTTTCCTTCCCTTTCTCCTTTTTGTCCTTTTTCACTTTCTCTCCACATAAATAAAGCTTACCTTGTACACACTCCACACCTTTGCGATCATAAAAGGAGACCTCGGTGTGACGTTGCAGGTCATCTCAACTATGACGACACCAGAAATGCCTGACAGACAGACTTTTCAAATGCCAGTAACATATTTGCAGACACGCACTTGCCTTTTTTGTTATAAGGTATAAATATTTTTCCTTGATACAATTTGTTATTTTGAACGAAATGTAACTGCGAATAATTTATCATGACGACTGGAGATACCTACTTTTACCTAATTTCGTTCCAGACACCTAGTTTCGGGCTGAACTCTAAAAAAATATCTTTTTGAAGTCGAAAACAGATTCAATTTTGATATAAATTTGTGTCATATTTGTAGAGTTTATTTGCTTTTACCGCGTCAACAATTTGAAGTGTCATTGCTGTCTGGTTAATTAATGTCACCGGCTTTCTACTCGGATAAGGAAGTCAACTGTCTTTTTACAGATTTTATGTAGTTCCACCAATTTCGACGGAGGACAGATAGTATGGCTCACAGGACGGCATATCTACCATGCATACATTGTATGTGCCTTGGAGTGCAAACGTACTAGCACAAATAAAAGCTGCCCAATAAACCATAATATTTTCGGAAAATCCGCTTGCAAAAATACTCATTCTACCTTTGTTATCGAGCGACTGAAAAATGACATTTGGTTATAAATATTTTTCGCATCAGGGCCCGTCCAGAAATCCCCACCCAAAAATAATAAATCTCTTCCAAGAATTATAATGAAAAGTTACCGGTACTTCTACTCAAGAACTGGACAGCCGTCCTGGACCTTCGCCTGGCATCCATACGCATCCATCACCCCGTCAACGATCTTCCCGTTCAGGTCCGCCGCCTCGGGGGAACACTTCCCGTACTCTGGTGCGGAACAGGTGTTGACGTCCTTCATCACACTACACAAAACACCCACAAAACACAAGGACGATCTTAAATCGAGCCGTCAATGGTCAAAAGTACAGAAGGAAAGTGCGAGGACCCTACCAGCAGACGTTGCGCAAAAGTCTGCCACTTCGTAGCAACTCCATCGCCGCCATGGGATTCCTTTTGCCTTGGACCATGGAGAGCGTCGCCTTCATGCCCGACGCCAGACAGCTTTGGTAGCCCGCACTGCTGCTGTTCAACTTGATGTTGCAGGCGATGACCACCATCCATTTGGCGTACAGATCGGGCCTGTCACACACTTCCAACAGCTTGACGGTACCGCGGGCGAACACCTGAAGGTCCTTCAATTCATGGTCCATGCAACGCTCGAGGTAGTCCGCTGCACATGTCACAATACCCTGAGCCGTTCTGTGCGAAAGTTAAAACTTCAGTGTAATTTACTATTATCATTGCTTTGTTTTATATAATTTACTTAATTCTATATATACTTTATATAGATTCATTGTTAATTTAATCTGTACTTATTGTTCCATTATCTCAGGAAGCTTGCCCCGCCCCCGCAGGGCAAGCTTTAACATGTAAAAAACCTACAAAATGTTGCTCCCTTACTCCACAAGGGGGTGGGGCAAAAATTTTCCCTCCCCCCCAACAGGCTTGCCATCTCCTCTGGGCCGACCTCAATCCGCCACTGTTTACCTTTGACAATACTTTGCTTCGTTCTTTTCTGAGCTGCCCACATCATACTTTCATATGTATAATTGTCATTCACATTAATGTTTTTTCCTTCAAACGTGAGAAAGCCTTAGCAAACAACTTAATAAGCAAAAAGAAAAGCAAGGGAATATATATTTCGATAGCTCCGAGCTTACTTTAGACTACATTTTACGGGCACTTCAACAGAATGAAAGGTGCCGAAAAGTTTCGGAGGAGGGATACGTACTTGCACAGTGATGTTAGTTGAGGTGCTGTGAGGCTCTGAAACTCCCCGGTACGCTGGACGGCCTGAATGTCCTTGAAGTCGGGACTATGCAAGAACGTCATTGCTGGCATCAAGCACGGCATTAGGCCCATTAATTCGCATGATGGAGCCGCGGATGAGTATCCGAGCACCAATGTTGCCACAGCTATAAATACGCCCTGAACATACGGGACCATTTTTTGCAAAAGGTTCTTTATTGCAGTGCGACCTTCAAAAACGGAGGAACCCTGTTACGCTCACTGTGTTAAAAAAAGTCAGCAGACGCTTCTGTTCGTTTAACAACTTTTGTTGGAGACGCTTTGTTGTGTAACTTTCCTTAATCACCTCTTTCGCTCAAGAGCCGTGCAAAGTTTTACGAGGAAAAAAGCATGATAGCACATCCGGGAAATCAAGTTTGTCCGGAAAGACTTTCCGCAGCCCCAGGGGACAAGTAACTCAGCATAACAAGCCCCGGACTCGAAACACAAACTTTACGGGTAATTAACAAAACAATAGTGCTTGCATGTACTAATATTTAAATGTTAAAAAAATGCTAAAAAATGCGTGTGATTTCCTTAAAAATCAAAGCCTACTGCCGTTTTCTCGGACCAGCACTTATTCAAATGTTACCCCACAAATGCAACAGGTGAACTGTTTTGAATGTTGACTGCCATATTCTGCAGGAGTATTTAGTTTCGGCTATTCCACTACGTAGGGTCGAAACCAGCGCTCACGGTTGTTAGTCAACTTAAATAATGGCCAAGGACTAGATATCATTGATGGCCCCAGCATAGATTCGTTTTGGGGGGAGATGGGGGCGGGGCAGCCACCGCGGGCAATTTTTTGCCAATGTACTCTAATCTTGCTTGCAAATTTCCGTTTGAAACGAAATTAAAAGAGTAAGAGCATTATTAATTGTAAACCTTTTCAAGTTCTTGAAAAACAGCAAACGGCGTAATACCTCTTTTTTCATTTTCGCTGCCGGGGGGGGGGACAAATGACTCCGCCGCCCTCCCCCCTCCAATAAACGCCACAAACCAAAACAAGTTTTTCTTCCGAAATATTATTATTTTATAAATATTATTTCTTTTAATGTAGCTAAAGTATTATCCTGATGGACGAGGGAATTTTTTTGATTCGCACATGCTGTCAGTGAGGTGATACCTCAAATGTCAAAATGCCTTTTTTTACCTTATGGTCCTATGAATCATTTGGTTGTCTGGGTCGCCTGTAATTGTCGATTTTGACAGACATTTTTAATTTCAATACTGCGAAATTATTTTTGCAAAATTGACGTATCCCTCAATCCTAAAATTTGGTTCTTCCATTAACACCCATTTAGCAAGGTTATAAGGATCCTCGAGGGGCCGAAATATAGAGGTCGGGATCCGTATATATATTCTCATCCGTATAGTACGAGTACGCCATTTATTTCGATAGGAGTCAATTACTCCCTTTCAAGATCCGTACACTGAACACTAGCGAAAGACGCATGAGACACACACATACACACCCTCACCGAGACTCGACGGCGTCAATAACGTACAACTTCATGAATTCCGCATCCATCAGAGATTCCTAAAAATACACATACTCGCAGCAGATCATTCCTCAGAGTAGGAGTATATGTTAACCGACCATGAAACTACGGCCACTGCCGCTCCTCCTTTTCCACCCCTCCCTTCCCTCCGTCTCACCATCACGAGACAGATCCACTCCACGTACAGTCTACGAAGCGTCAAGATCAACAAATTATAGCTATTAATAAAAGATTCGCGAGCCTCGGTCAGTAGCCTTTCGGTGGAAAAAGAGGCCATCTTGAATTGTAAACATCACATACACACACACACTGCAGGACTCAGTGTACTTGGTTGCCATAAATGGCTGTGACAGTACACTCTGTCCCGAAATCATTAGCAAAGACTGCGCATCTTCAACCACACTTTCTCTCGACTCTTTCTTTATAGGTCTTTCACAATATTTCGCTCGGAAAGCTTTACGAGTTCTTACGTCGTCATCGCGCGTGTACTGACCCATAAAACCGAGTTCTTTTGCGAGTTGGATTTTGACACGCATCGTTAGGGAAAGGAAGTCTTTGAGAGAAAAATGTCTGCCCCCAAGTTCGATAAGGCCCTGTCGCCGCGGAAGTCGGAGGTGATTGAGACGTCCGGGGCGCGATTCAGCGGCAAGGTCAGCGGCAACCCCAAGCCCACTGTCCAGTGGTTCAAGAACGACGAACCCCTGACCATCAACGACGCCCGTCACAGCAAGCTCAAGATCATTGCCGAGGACGACGGGACGGTCGGACTGAACTTCATCGAGGCCGCCGCGGATGACGACGCAACATACAGTGAGTTTTTCTAAATTGTCTGGATCGTCTGCTTATTGTTTGACAACATGTCTGTCTGATGTCTGCATTGGATTATTTTTAATCTCTGGAAAACTTTTTTTGTTTGATGTCTGGATTTGGGGGTTGTCTGTCTCGATTATGTTTACTTCCTGGGAACCTTTTTGTCTGAAATCTGGATTGCGTGGTTGTCTGTTTGGATTATATTTAGTGCCAGGAAATCTTTTTTGTCAGATGTCTGGATTATGGGCTACATATTGCTTGAGAATTAACTTGTCTGGCCTGGTTTAAACTGACTGTCTCAGAGTAATGACTTTGAATGTGTCGGATGTCTGAAAGTCAGTCCGACTCAGAATTATTGACTTTAATTGATCTACAGATAAACGTATGTGTCTCTCATTATTCCTGTGTCTGAATATCTGACTGTAACTGGGGGGTTTCATGTACCAGTTCAGATCTTGATTTCTAGCTGTCTCAGTGAACCGATGTATGGATGTCTGCCTATTTTTAATACCTGACCATTGAGTCTGGTTGCTGCTGTATGAGGACGTAAGAATTAGATATTTTTCCTACTTGTTCCTACGTCTGAATTCGCTACTTTACCTATATGCCTATGTGCCTATGTGCCTGGATATCTGACTGTTTCAGGCTATTTTCTTGAATGTCTGAAGAAGCCCGTCTTTTTTACCTTGTGTGTTAAGATTCTGTCCAACTACCTCATGTGTCGTTTGCCGGGAGAAGAATTAGGCTCGCGCTGTTTCTCCTAAAGCGTGATGCAAGAAACTCTCCAAAAGGATTGAATATTTGTTGCCGCGATGGAATGCGCGGTGGAGAAATAGGCCCTTGCTTCTGTTTTGACAGGAAGCAAGACGTTTGATCCTCCAATATAATTTATCCTATCCATCTAAACGCTGAGCGAGGATCTGAAATATCCTCGTCTCGTCTTGCCATGACGGAACAACAAGTTCCTTTTCCTTCGAACTACGTTTTCTTAGTCATCCATAATTTGTTTTTATTTTTTTCAGAATGCGTCGCCAGCAACCAACACGGCAAGGCGGAGAGCCAGGTGGACCTGCTGGTGGAGGCGATGCCGGACGCCCTGAAGGCCGCCACTGCGACCCTGAAGTAAACAGCCCAGAAACAATCCCCCGCATACACAATCGCCAATCCCAAAATGTTGTGGGCCGGTCTTTTATTGGAAGGAAACCGTTCACACCCCCCGTTTTTTTATGACTATGATTAATGAAGTTTTTGCATTTTGTTGGTTTTCTGTTGTTGCCCAAAGTGTGAGCGCTGGGTGGATTATGCGTGTATTGTAAGAGAATCAATCTTGCTCTGGTATCGGAATAAAAAACCTTTTTTACAAGATACCGAACCAAGTTACGCGCCATAATTGACAAGGCGGTCTTAACGCGATCACTCACTCCTTTCCGTTGTCTTCACGGTCTCGAGTGGCATGAAAACGTTTTTATTAACACCAAACTACCCTGCACACAATGAGCGCCATTCTTTTGTACGTAAATCATTTTCTATATTATTTTGCGCATGACATTTATTGTGAGGTTTCTGGTAATGTGTTTCTAAATTTGATTTTCAACTCTATGCTCCATCAAACGTTGGGGCTGCCGTGGGATTGTCGTACGTCAAGTAACTAGTATCTTTTTTTGACATGAGAGGCAGCTAGCACACCTCACAGTCAGGCTAACCGGAATTCGGCAGT
>LRSR01002420.1:0-21585 GCA_001579985.1 Hypsibius dujardini
AGAACCTGCTCAAGCTCAGGAAGATTGGAAACGTCAAGGAGATCGAGGGTCAGGCGCGAGAAATTAGGGACAAAATTGTGACACCGGAGCTCTGCAAAGCGCTCCACGATGGAGCACATATTCTTCATCGAAGCTTCGGTTGCTTAATCGTCGAAATTAAAAAAGTTTTTATTAAATGACGAATTGTGTTCAATTTTGCTTTCTCCGGTCGGCCGGGCATTTGATCAACAACTCCAATAATGGAAAAAGCGATGGCAATTGAAGGCCAAAATTGGCTCAAATTCAGACCAACCAATTTCGCTGGGCGCCATTAAAAGTTTGGCTTTAACTTGGTTAGTTGAAGATTTTTTTTCCACATGGGTACATGATGACAATCAAAAGTGGGAAATTTCGCCGGCGCGAGTGGTGCAACTTCTTTGTAAGTGACTGCCAAAAGCGTGTGAAAACAATGTGAACAACGGATCGAGGTGATAATCGGGTGACTCAGGATCTAGCACCATTGGAGAGCGCGCATGTCCCGACAGCTGGACCACTCGGAGCGGTAATCAAAGTACTGCCCCGCATCACACGTCACCACCTCTGGCCGTTTGGGGACCTCCTTGTTGTAGCAGAAGCAGTAAGAGCTACACACCCCCAGGTGGGGGGGGGTAGTAGAAGGCCTTCGTGCCGCGTCCGTCGCAGTTGGCTTCTTTGCCCATGGCCCCCACGTCCGCCGGGGGCGGGGCCCACTCGGCCGGGGCCGGAGTCAAAACGGTCATGTTCTTCGCGGGGCATAACAACATGCCCCAGTCATTGCCTACGCAATGCCTGGTCAGAGGCTCGTATGACCATCCGTACGGGCAGCCGATCCAGGCGCCGACACCGGCGGTGCAGTTGCAGTGGTTCTTGCTGCATCGGGTGATGAAGTAGGCCCCATCTGAACAGGTAGAGCAGAAGAGGTTGTCGCACCGGTCGTACCCTGGCGGGCGACCGGTCACACTGGTGGCCATCCCGGCTGCCATGTTGCTCTCGATGCCAAGGTGGTTGGTACCGCGACGGAAATGGATGAATCCGCCCTGGCCGAAATATGTGCCCCATCTGATGATGGTCAGCGCGTGACCGCCCGTGTTTAGTCCCGTGGTGTGCGTGTAGACACCTACCGGGTAATACAATACCTTTTCAGATCTTCTCAAACAGGTAAGGGGGAGCACTGGGGCAACTGCTCCGACCAAATTAATTGGAGGTGTTGCGCGGGGGGGGGTAACTGTAATTTGTACTGATTCTGGGGGTAGCAGGAATTTGCAACTCCACACCTTTCAATTTGGCACGAGTGTGAAATTAGAATGAAAGAACAAAAGGTCAATTTTTGTGGACATTAGGGCTCGGGGGACGCGGGGTTACAGTACGCCAGATATCCAATCCAGACCGCCAAATTCGGAGTGACAGTCCAGCCCAGAAACTACCAGAGCTGTGCCGCTAAAGGTTTCAGACTCCCGCTACGCTAACGCTACGCTAATCATGTTGACCGCTACGCTAACGCTAATCGTCGAAAAATCCGCACCGCTAAAACCGCTAACCCCGCTAATGGTAAATTTTATTAGTCTATAAATCCATTTCAGATGCCTTTCGCTTAACGCGGCACTGGTAATCTAGCAGATCACTATTGACGTTCCCGAAAAACAGATTTTCAAAGTCACGGTCATTAGAAGCCTGACGCTTAGGTCCAAGCTCTAACTTGACGTTTTAGCAGCTCTAGAGATTGGCGAAAGAAATAATCTCATAACATTGAGCAGGCTCTCTGTGAATACCGATGCGCGCGCCAACGTTAAACATCCGAGATAGCGCTACGAAAAGTCTAGCTATTTTTACATTTACCAAAAGCACTTTTTCCAGTTGGACGTGTCACGTGAACTATTGCGAAGCTGAGCAGTCTCACATGTGACGCGTATGAGGCAAAGTCTGTATTTCGGCTCGCCCTCCACTTGGTCGATAAATCTGCTCACTCATGGGTTTCTCTTGATGGCAGCTGCTTGATTGTTTGATTTTCGAAAGTGCCATATTATACTAGGACATAGTACAGCAAATCAAACAATCAAGCAGCTGCCATCAAAGAGAAAACCCTTGAGTGAGCTGATTTATCGACCAAGTAGAGGGCGAGCCGAAATACACACTTTGCCTCAGACTGTTATTTGAATTATTGCTTCCTAACGCAACAAGACCGCTAAATCCGCACCGCTAATTTCATTGCCGCTACGTCCGCTAACTGGAATTACCGCTACGCTGACGAACTTGACCGCTAACGCTAATCCCGCTAAGCGTAGCGGTTTAGCGGGTTTAGCGGCCGCTAAAGTCCTCCGCTAAATTAGCGGCACAGCTCTGGACACTACCCATAGCTCCGCCCCTAGACACCCAAAAACCATTTTGCTGATGGCAATTGATACGAAATTGAATCTTCAGAAGCATGTTGTTAACATTTGGGAAATGAAACCTTTTCTAAAATGGTAATTTTTACAGAAGAAAAAATGGGATCTGTCAGTACTTGTCCAGACTTGAAATTTTGCCGACAGAGTTTTCAGAACCATGCCGATATCCGGAATTTCGTAAATGATCACTAGTATTATACTAGTTTAATAAAACACAGTGGAAACAGTTTTGCCTTCCTCCTCTGAAAATAGTCGGAGCAATGTGCTTAAGAGAAATTTACCATGGGATTTGTCGGTTGTGTAAGGAACAGAATATCCGGAATTGGAGCATGACAGCAAACATGTCGCATCGACTTCGGTGTAGGGTTTACATCCAATATTTGCATTTTTCTCTCCACCCGAAACAAGGCCTCCAAATTGATCAGTCACATATTAGTCCTTGAGTTAAAAGTGGATTAGCGAAGTATTTGCGGATGCAGAACTGTCCGTTGACCCACGACAAGCGAGGCACTTTTCAAGGGGAAAGTGAGTGCTCCGCCATGTTCCGAAACGTTATCAGGAACTCATATATCGGAATATATTTCCTGTTGTGGATGACTCATATGGCTGACGAAATTTTCAGTTTCTCGGAAGTGGGTCAAACTTGTATTTATTTCAACTTGAGCAGTCAACCTCACCTGAGGGCTTGCTGTGTTTGGTCAATTCACATCTCTTTGCAACTTTGGAAAAAATCATCGCACGTTGGTTCATCAGGTCAAAGAGTTGAAAATGAAACATGACGATACGGAAATGAAAGACAAACAAGGCATTCCACACAGCGGGCGGTAATACTATAAAAAGAGATCCGAGACGAGCTGCGAGAGTTCCCTGGCCGACCCTAGTGTCGGCCTTCATGGTTTTAATCCTAGGCGGTGTGCGCAGAACGTAGGTTGTTTCTCTCTTTGGGACTAATTCATACTGATGTACTTCCGAAGCTTTCCGATTGCCGGATTCCGGATTTTGCAAAGTAAAGTCGCCTTCACCAATTTCCAGCGTTTGAACAAGGGCGTGATCTTCAGTTTGGTGTAGAGTTCCTCGTCGACGTGGCGCCGGTAGTCGGTCATGGCCCGCAATCCAGATCGCTCGATGGTGGCAAGATTGTGCCTCCACTCCGCTGATGCTGGTGACTAAACACTGCAGCAGTAGTTCGCCGGCGGGGCCACAAATGCATAAAAAAGGCTTCACCGCTATGTCATGGTAAGGTTATGTTTTGCTCGGTTGATCTGACTGATATCGTACTGCGTGTTTCGGGCGAATTCGTGAAGTGATCATGACAGTGAAGGTGATGGTCCAATTGCACACCGAGGTGACGGATGGTCATTGCACACCGAGGTGACGGATGGTCTTTACTTCCTCGAGTTTCACCCCGTCTAACAGCATGTCCGAGCTTCCGTCGTTGTCGTTCTTTGCCAGCATGCCTGGAACACAATCAACATTCCGTGGAACTTTTCGCTGCTGATGGGCAAACGTTGGTCGTGGTATCACTCTGTGATGGGAACTAGTGCGGCGTTCAGTCGGCTCACGGCGGTCGCTCGAGTTGTTCCGGTGGCTTCAACGAAGGTGTCATAGGTGAAACAATCGGCACTGCAATCCGTCTTGAACTCGATCATTTTCTGGGTCGATTCCCCTTCACCTTCGGTCGTTAATTCCAGGGGATTTTTACGACAGACTGCTCAGTATACCCACCGATCAGGATATCTCGAGCTCTTGGGCAAAATATTACGCACGCACACGCAATATGTTCGTTGTGCTCGATGTTTTGTGCACGTCCTTGAGTTCTGCGTAGGGGAGACGCGTGTATGTAATATTTCGCCCACGAGCTCGACAACTAGTGTAGATGCAGACCTGTTTCTCGTATTAACCTGTTACCAAGTACGTAATGCATCTGTTTGGTTGCTTCTTGCGATTACGGCGGCGTAAATTTGGGTAGGTTGAAACGAAATTGGGGCGGACCGTTTTCTGAAGGCCCAGCTTAATGGCCCGCAACTTAATCGAGTGATGGCATTGGCAGTGGAAGCGATACTAATCGGCAGTTAAAACCTCAAAAGGCAAGCTAACATTACTGTCGAATATTATTATGATTAACGCTCTTTTAACCATTGGACACGTAAAACAAGTGTTATTTGGCAACTCCAAAATACTCGACCTAGGTTCGCGGATGGTCCCCCATGGGTCCTTCTTCTCTGTGCGACGCCTGAGTTCAATGACCTTTAAAGAGGCTTCAAGCAGCCGACGTTGCTTGGTAATCTCAATCTCTAAAAAGAAACTTGTGGTCATGATGCCCGATGGATCAGAACAAATTTGAGTCTAAATGTCAGAAACGTAGCAAGGAAAGGGGAACAACGATACCTATACTTGTCATACTACAATTCTCTATAGACCGTAACAGTATATGGGTCTATCGTCTAGAGGTATTGGAATTTCCTTATTCCGGATTACATAGCCAATAATATTTTCCTACCCCCCCCCTTTTCATAGGAGANTACGTGAAACGTTAATTCTGAACGTTTGAAACTCAAGTAGGGACTCATTTTGACTGCCAGGGAGTCGGTGCATGGGTACATGCCCTTTTCCCCCAGAAAAACAATTCACCTTTTTCGCGGAATCAAATGTATTAGATTTCCATGAAAAAAAAACATTCCAGCGGGGGGGGGGGAAATTGCAAATTTTAACTGTTGAAGCAGGCATAATTTTTGCGCTCTCGGTTTCTGGGAAAGACAACCACAACAAATCACTTCTTCCCCCGGTAGCGGTTCGCCAAAGTTTTTGGATGGAAAAATGTTTCGTTTTCCTGACAATGTTAACTCATTTCTCGAGACACGCGGCAGTTACTCTCGCCCGACATGAGCTTTACTGACTGCAGCAGGAAAGAGGTTATCCACTTATTAGCAAAGCATGGTCTTGAAGGTGAATGGCAGGATTAGATCTGCGCCGGGAAGGATAGGACACCTGATATGTATTCCATTTTGGATATGAGCCCCACTCAATTTCTTTGTAGTTATATAATAGTCTAGTAGTTATATATCCAAGGTCAGCAATTGCAAGTGGTCTGTTAGCTTCGCCTACGGTCTCGATTCCGAAATCTTCTTCCTTTCCACTCCATTAAATGACGATGGCTTCGCTTCGACTGTTTATAGTGATTTCCTTGGTAGTCACTTGCATGATTACTGCTGGTAAGCGTTGAGGAGTTCGGATTTCTCTTAGTTTCACCCCAATACTGGTCTAAAGCTAGTCAGTAGCAATTATGGTATTTAGCGAAGTATTTTTCTGAGCTCAATGGGCGAAGCTTTATGCGCTTTTCGAAAATTACCGGGATTGTCAAAGTGGTTTTCGTTAGGTCCGCTCCCTGATTCAGGGATGACACTTTTGATGATATAATCGGTTGAAAACTAAATTTTGGATGGGCGTATGACCAAACCAGGTTATTTCAGTATATGCGCTCAGTTCCGCAATAGAATTTCTCCTGAGTAGATTTCTTGACTATTCGAAGGGATGATTACATTATTAAAATACGTGTACGGTACGCCGTACATAAAAAGAGTAAAAAAGAAATCATAAAAAGAATAACTTGATAATGCTTTAAATTGATGTCTTCTGTTCATTAGCGTCGGGACTGTCGTGTTACCAGTGCTCATACATCGAAGGGGCGTGGAGGGCCCTAGCAATATAAAAAAACTGCGCGGACCCTTTCTAATTCCGCGGGGATCCCCAAGACTTCCAGCATGGTTGGGAAGCCTCGCGTCGCGTGTGGCTCAATGACCGTAACGACAGTTGAGGGCAAACGTAGGTTTTATTAATTTTTCTTCTCCTCATTGGGGGGGGGGGGAGCGGGGCGGGATATTCAAACGCAGATCTAAGGGCTAATCTAATCAAGCCGAGATTTTGATTGCAGTCCAGACCGTTAGAATGTGTAATGTAGAGGACACACCAGGCGCCAAAGCGTGGGCCCGTAAAACCGATAATTGCAACGGAGCCCCTATTGCTGCACTACCCCCGGGTATCACACTTTCGCCTGTGTCACCATAGCATCTGCCAACAATGGAAGCTTGAAGGGCCACACCGTCGTCGGCGCTGTCCTGTTGGGGAGTCTCGTCTTGAACCTCAAGATTTGATATTCTTCAGGGTCTTTTCCTCTCCTAAGTGAAGGAACCGACCTTGATATCTTTGTTTTCCCTTATTTCTCCAGAGATTATGTACTGTTAACAGAAGGAGGCAAACAACATTCACATAGAATGAAGAACCGCGCGGCACATTGGACGACCTGATGACCGTAAAAGCGCTGAAGAGTTCCAACGATGATTGATGAATCACTGTAACCATGACAGGACAACAGCGAGAATGCGACCGTCAATGTTTGCAATCAATCAACAAAACGTATCAAAAAGTTTCGATGAATGAGTTGGAACAAGTGATCAGCCAGAGCTGTCAAGGAAATTCGATCAGTGAATTTCGGAAATTCGTTGATCGCATTTAGTTGAGCGGTAAGGCAGCTGATCTGTCGACGATCCATAAATGCGAATAAACCGATCACAGGCCTTTTTGGATGCGCACGGTCCAACATTTCGCTTGCTCCGCTGATACCTTCTTTTGCTTTGTCGGTAGCGCAGTCAATCCGTCACTGTCCACCAATACAAACCGCTCATAACTTTTTATCAAAAGACAGGGTACCATTCCGTCTCCCAGCTCCCTCCGCCCCCCACTTCAGAATCAGTGTGATGACTAACGATGCATAGAAGGGAATGGATGATTTCTTGGCGTCGATCATTGAGCAATGCTTAGATCGTCGTTCCACGTTATTTCTGCGTTACCTCACAATGTCGAAACACGAGATAATTCACAGCAAAAGATATAGCTTCATGTATGAATAGGTTTGGTTGGGTCCCCAGTGACAGTGCGTACCACGGACGTAAGTGCAACAAAGCCGATGCAAGATACCACGCATGTGAAGCAAAACTGAGACACTTTCAATGAGGTATGCGCATGCGGTAGTGAAATGTGTCATCACTGCAGAAACAGGCTTGGCGATGGATGACACACGTGCACTTTTCGACCCGCAGTGCGAGGCAGTATTGTCATTGTTAATTGTCAATAAAAGCTGTTGACATTTATTCTCAACTTGAAATAAAATAAGGTTATCTCGTACCAGTCAAGTGATATTGGGACAAGAAGTCGTTTGTCGATGGATCTATAAAGAAAAAGGAGTTGCAGGTACCTGCATCAAAGCCATTGGCAGTTCTCAAAGTTTCACGCTGTATTAGCCATAAATTTCCGAGTCAGTATTCGCCCCCCCCCTTCCATAATTCCCTTCATAGTCAATCGCTCCACTCGAGAAAATGGGTCGTTTCCTAGTTCTCGCTTTGACTGTCACATGCATGGTGGCTCACGGTAGGTCAAACAATAAACATTTTGTCCTGGACTTTCTTGGATACAAACACGAACGGTGCCATGATATTCTGCGCGTGTGTTTGCGTGTTCAACAGCCTCGGCATTGTCCTGCTATCAGTGCCAGTACACTGAGGGTGAAGCCGAGAGCGTTGCCAACCAGAAAAACTGCGCTGACACGTTTAGCGGCCAAAATATCGCGACGGCAACGACGGTATCCGGCATGGACTGTGCCTCCTGCGTAGCCATGAAGTCCACGTACAAGGGAAAAGGTAAGATAAGGCCAATCGTATAAACGTAAGTGTAGGACAATTTAAGCCCGGAGTGAGAAAAACCCAATTCAACAATATTACGTGCTTTATAGCAGCAAGTTATGATACCTTCATAATCCGTGTCAGATCAACAGAAAGTCATTTGAAAAGATTATACTCTGCCCCCTTTGCCAGAACTAATATGAACATCATTCCAACATTGTCAGAAAGATTCTCCAGATCAGTATTATTTTGGGGCGTGGTCTGGGAAGAATCATCTAACATGCCAGATCAGACGATCTGACTTTTTTTGGTCTGGCACAGACTATGAACGTAGCAATAGATTATGTTTTGAGCGGCCCTTTATGAAACCGTGCAACACCAAAACCTAGAGATTTGCACATTTACCGATACAGCCCGAAGATACACGATTCTGTAGATTTAAGAAGTTTTTATATTCACTTTTAACTTTATCTACTGTACGCTCCCGATCTTAAGGGTCGATTTTAGATCCGGCCCGAATACACGATCCGCTCGCTGGGTTGTTCATTCAGATTTCAATCAAGCAAGGTAGCATAGCCTGTCTGGTAAAAACCAACGGGCCAATCACGAATAAGTGAACGGAATTGAACGATCCGCTCAAGCTTGATGTGAATCAGCGGAGGTGGAGCATAATTGACCCTTTAGATCGGGAGCGTACAGTACATAACCCTAGTGAACATGAGATTTTGAATATCAGGAAAAACATATGACCCAACATAATACCTTAAATTTTTCTGCTGTAGGCCATATAAAATTTTATAGATCCTTATAAATTTTATCCATACTGATAAAATTCGTAAGTTTTTTTGTAAGGTCTTATAAATGTTTTTAAGTTGTAAGAACGGACTCTGAAAATTATTATAAGTTTTTAGCAGAAAAAGATGACCAGTGGTCAATTTGGACGGAAACATATATACAGCAAAGCGAAATCATCAAATTGCTGCCACTGAATGTTAGTTTTAGGTTTAACCAACAGTAAAAAGGCTAAGGTACTGACCGTCGATTATTATATTTTTTTACGGGAAACGATAATGCATTATTTAGTAGTTTCACGTCAAAAAAACATGTTTTTTGGCAACTTTTTTGTGAATATTATCACCGCGAGGCGAAAAAGTTCCGTTCAACGTGTAGAATGCGTGTTGGTGCAGTGGATTGTACGTGTTCTTTCAATAGCTTCACTTTAAAATTTAGCAGGATACACAGAGTTCGAATCCTGTCTAGCGCACACTTTATATTATTATTTTATTATTTGTCGTTTATAAGTCCTTACAAAAATTTGTTTGAAATCCGCCGTACATATTTCATACTTATTAAGTAAGAAAGCAATATGTTCTTTCGTAAGACATAACATTTTCTCTTATGTTTCATGTTTACTAGGGTAATGATCACAATTGGCGCAGGCACGGACATTTGACAAGGAAATTTTTGCACCGTAAATTTTATTAATGGTCATTTTTTAATAACAAAGACAATTTAATATTAAATGTGTAATATAATGTGCATGTAACACACGTAGGCTACATTCACATACTGTTACCTGTGGTGGTGCATATTTGCAGTCACCACAATGCGGACATGTCGACCGGATGGCGTTCCCAGCGGTCCGGGTGTACCTGTCGGCTGCACAACCGATAACTGCAACAACGGGGCAGCCTTTGAATATCCTGCATCGTCATTACCTGCACCGGCAACGGACCTCTCCTGCTACCAGTGCGGCTACACCGATGGGGACACTGCTGAGCATGCCTTCAACCAGAAAAACTGCGCCGATCCCTTCACATCAGAGGGAATCAACAAGATGATCGCGGTCGGGGGCATGGGATGCGTAACCTGTATTAGCGGGAAATCTGTAGTCAATGGGAAAAGTACGTAAAAAAAGCACAAGGGATTCTATCATTGTGATTGATAGTTGTATCGGGTGAAAAGACACTTAGCAGCAATGCAAGTTTACAGGCGAGGTTTCGATCACTATACTGGCACTACTTCTGACTTTCATTATATGTTTCGTTTCGTTTCGTAGCAGGTGAGCGACCTAACACTTAACAGACACTTACTAATTACAGCCGTCACTTCGCGCGCATGTATGCCGGCTGACATTCCCGACGGTACTGGAGGATTGGAGACATGCAAGACTAACAACTGCAATGACGGTACTGTCCCTCTTGTCACCATACCGCCGCTGCCAAGTACTAGTCCCACGGTTGGTAACAGCGGAAGCGCCAAGGCGGCCGGTGTAACTGTCCTGGTACTGGGCGCCCTTTTAGTTTGCCTCTGAAAACTCACAGCTACTAGCAATATACGGAGAATACGGAGAATTCGGCACACTATTTCCGATTTTTCACAACCACATGCTTGGTGATTTCCTACTTTGATTTCTTAGCTTTTTTTAGCTTTGCCGTGCAATAACAAGTAAATTTAAAAATATGTATGAATTTCTGGTTGCTGTCAGAAGAACTGTCAATTAAAACAATGAATTCTTGGTTGTTAAACAAAAGGGTCATCTACACATGGACTTCTGTATGTACTAGAACGACGGCAGCAGTTGAGGCTGGGTAAATACGACGAACTATCCTGCTACCATCGTAAATTTGTCAGTTGTTTGAAAAATCGATCAGTTCTGCAGCACTTGCTCATATAACACCTAATGTCACTAACGTGGTTCGCGATAGATCAAATTGTAATGCCCATTATGCACACCGTAATCAATCAATCGATTCTCCACTGCTATCTAATCCAGGATTTTCATCGTTTCTTTCTGAAATTTCAAGACTTTTCTTGAATCACAAATATTTTAAAATCATCAATCAAAATCAAGAAAATCAACATAAAACATTTCGTTGATTTAAAATCAAAACTTTACAGGTACCCGATTGGTGATAAGAAAAATCACCAAAATCACCACTAGAACAGCCTGGGTTATCGCCACTCTCCCCTCCTCAAAGATGAACTCGTTGACGCGTTCGCCTTAACGAGAACGAGTGCTGCAATGCAAACGAAGAGGCTTACTGTACTGTCGCGATTCTAACGGCCGTTTTTTGGCCCCACCTGTACATTACGACCCCCGGGTCCGGGCCGGGCTGGAGTTGAATCCGTGACGTCACCGAGTCTTGCACGGGGGGAGGCGGGGCTAAGCTGGCCGTTAGAATCGCGACAGTACAGTACGTTTGGCAGGTTTAGTACCGTGATTGAGATGATTTATGGATCTGAAGTGTGTCATCGAAAGCGTTAAATTACTCCAAAGTTGATCACATCCGCTGGAACAGCTGTGCCAGACGTCGGCGGACTTGGTTTGTCAAAATGATGAGATTACAAGACCGCGTCCAAGTAAAAATACTAGCAGAACAACAGTGTTCGTCCGATCCGGCACCTAAGTTGATGAAGTCGCCATAGTTTGGTCCATTCTTGAATAAGGATAGTCTACGGCTATGCTAGAGGTACACAGCTGTGGCAGGAATTTGCCCCAACGAGCCGAATTGAACTGAACGTTTCACACTCTAAGCCAACGAATGACGTTCAGTTCAATTCGGCTCATCGCGGCAAATTCTCGCCACACCTGTACCCCAGATTTGATACCAAACCGTCCGGGCGGTGCAAGGGAGTTACAATCCGGTAATAATTTAATTGGGGAGAGCTATCACGGGTATCCCATCGTCGTCAAGTCAATTTCTATGCCCCCGGGGCCCCCAACGGGATTGGGGTAAATAAAAAGCCAATTGATGGTACGATCAGAAATAAATCGGAGTCTGCTTCATGCACAACGCTCGATAAGCGTGGTTTTTTGTCGGCCTTTACATCTGGAAACGGTGTCCTGGATGTGAAGATTTCATGATCACTCATACGGGTCACAGCTGGATCAAGATTCCTATTTAAGGGTCATCATTACGTCTTCGCGCACATATTCTCGACGCAATCAAAAGTGTTCGGAGGATTAATTCCACTAATCAAGCTCCATTTTGTCAAAATCACATCAAAGTAGCATAACCAGAAACATTATTCAGTACAATAAGCAATCAAGACTGAGATTCCACGCAAGGAAAGGGTGTCAAATTGCTATTTGAGGTTGGAAGTGAAGAAGATAAGCATTTGTATTTTGTATTTATTTGAAAGCAGACAAACCCTTTTTGAGGGATAGCTAAGTCTGTTTGCAGGCAAGATTTTGTCACAAACGCGAAGAGATCTTCTGCTTAAAACTGGGAAGAGATTCACAATCTGACAGGTCAGACAAAGAGAGATCACTATATACATTTCTCAATCGTACACAAATCAGGTTGTTGCCCTTTTCCTCGCTTGTAGTCGGCTTGAATTCGGGGGAAGTACAAAAGTAAATCTCTAAACAAAGCGCCGCTGTTTTGTACTATATGTACGAGATAAAGGCCGTTACCAGGCCGGTTTTTTCAACGTTGATTTCCCGGCGCTGCAGTGCTGCCATGCCATTAAAAATGGTTTGAAAACATTCAGAAAAATTCTCTGACCCATTTTAGTTTGTTCCTAAGCCTCACGGTTCGAATTTGAGTCCAAAAAAGGAAGAGAAGAATCTCAATTGAGAAGTGTGCAGGTAGTCCTGTAGAGGCCACTTCGGTTCCATCTCCCTGGGTTGACTTCGCAAAAACGACTTATGCGCCACCTGTTGGCCTGCCGGCCTGGTTAAGTTACGATTTCTAAAATCGGCCTGGTTAGCGGCCTTTACCTCGTACTGCACTGCATGCATGCTGTGCATGACAAAAGGCGTCCATCTTGGGAGTGTGACCAATGAAAAGAGCAGGAATCAATAGGCGGACCAAAGGCAGTTGCAGAGACAAATAAATAGAGGAAATTCCTGGCCGCACTTGAGAGCGATAAGACAAAGCCAAAAATAGCCAGAAAAGAAGAAACGCCGGCAACGGGAATGATGCAGAGACGGAAAATAATTGCAGAAGCCCTCCCAGTTTGAGCCGTGGCAGACACAACAGATAAAAAGGTTCATACACGATCCGATACCATACAGGTACAACCTAAAATAATTCCGACACTCTCCCAAATGATCCAGACAAGTTCCCACAAGGTACAGACACGCTCCAACTTGCCCGTTACAGTGACCTCTACGTTTACTGTACGAGGTAAAACTTTTAAGTTGACGCACTTTTTATTTTCCCTACTGTTTCATGGTTTGCCAATAGAGTCGACATTTTAAACTTTGAAAATATCCGAAAAAACCTGGTAAAATATTACCCAATCAAAAATATGAATCGGGTTGTAGACTGCGGAGAGGTGCATGGAATAAAGAAAGAGAAATTTGTTGTAAAAACTGTCGGATTCGAGGCTGTAGGGGACGCCACTTGCTTGTTTGCACACACATCGCATCAGTTGCGACATGTGCGCCTCCTGTTTCCCTCGCTGCGTCAACTTAAACTGTCTGTCCTCGTACTGAAACTGTCACTCTGGTCCGGATCAATGGATGGATCAATAAATGCATAAACGTATCTGTTGATTACCCATTTCGATGTTCTTGGAGACACACAAACACACACGGTAGAAAAACAATCAATCAATCAGTGGCAGCAGACATTGCTTCCTTGGCAGCTCTGGCTGATCACTTAATAAAAAACAAGTGATCAGCCAGAGCTGTCAAGGAATGCGAATAGACCAATCACGGGATTTTTTTATGTGCATGACCAAACATTTCGCTTGCTCCCTGATATCTTTTTCTGAAACCCTATTATGACAGACCTTTTTTACACAATTAATTACACACTGACAAGCACACTGTCGCTAATGCAATAAAATATATAGTATAGTAGTATATATCTTCGAAATGTATTGCACTTTCAAGTCACGAATTACATAGGCAATAAAAAAAATGTGTTTTAATATTATTGTTGATTGCCATTGTTGATTGTCCATAAAAGCTATTGACATTTTACTTTCAACTTAAAACAAGATAAGATTATATCGTACCAGTCGATTGATACCGAGACAAGAAGTCGTTTGTCGATAAGAGCATAAAGAAAAAGGAGTTGCAGATACTTGCATCAAAATTATTGGCAATTCTCAAAGTTTCACGCTGTATTAACTATAAATTTCCGAGTCAGTATTCGCCCCTCCCCCTTCCAAGGTTCCCTTCATAGTCGATCGCTCCACTCGAGAAAATGGATTGTTTCTTAGTTCTCGTTTTGACAGTCACATGCATGGTGACCCACGGTAGGTCAAACGATGAAACATTTTGTCCTGGACTTTCTTGGATATAAATGTGAACTGTGCCGTGATATACTGTAAGTTAGTTTAAATGTTCAACAGCCTCGGCATTGTCTTGCTACCAGTGCCAGTACACTGACGGTGAAGCCGAGAGCGTTGCCAACCAGAAAAACTGCGCTGACACGTTCAACAGCCAAAATATCGCAACGGCAACGACGGTATCCGGCAAAAACTGTGTCTCCTGCGGAGCCATAAAGTCCACGTACAAGGGAAAAGGTAAGATAAGGCTAATCGCATAAACGTACGCGTTGTGCAATATAAGCCCAGAGTGACCCTATTCAAACAGTATGACGTGCTTTATAGCAGCAAGCTATGCTACGCTCATAGTCCGTGTCAGACCGTGTCAGATCGCCAAAAGGCCAGTTGAAATGGGTAAACTACGCCCCCTTAATCAAAAACGTTTTTTGAGTGGCCCGTTATAAAACGGTGCAACACCAAAACCTAGATTTTAATTTAAATTAAATTAAAATTGTTAATTCAATTTGCATGTAACACACGTAGGCTGCATTTCCATACTCTTACCTGCGGTGGTGTGTATTTGCAGTCACCACAATACGGACATGTGTACCAGATGGCATGCCCGGTGCACTTGCCGGCTGCAAAACTGATAACTGCAACAACGGGGCAGCCCGTGAATATCTTGCATCGCCATTACCTGCACCGGCAACGGATCTCTCCTGCTACCAGTGTTCCTACGATGGGGACACCGCTGAGCATGCCTTCAACCAGAAAAACTGCGCCGATCCCTTCCAGTCAGACGGAATCAACAAGGTGGTCGCAATCATGGGCATGGCATGCGTAACCTGTACTAGCGGGAAATCTGTAGTCAATGGGAAAAGTAAGTTATAAAAGCACAAGAGATTCTATCACTGTGATGGACAAGGGCTGATTATTAGCGACAACGCGGTCGTCAATCAATTGTGTAAAGAAACATTTCAAAAAAGGATGTCGAAACACGATTTCAGCGAGCAAGCGAAATGTTGAGCCGTGCGCGTCACAATCAAGGCCTGTGATTGGTCTATTCGCATTTTCCAATTGTTGACAGCTCTGCTGCTTTATCGCTCAGCCAAATGCGATCAGCGCATTTTAGAAATTCACTGATCGATTTTCCTTGACAGCTGCGGCTGATCACTTGTTCAAACTTGTTCATCAAAACTTTTTTGATCCATTTTTATGATTGATGGCAAACGTGACAAACGTGACAAACGCATTCCCGCTATTGATGTAGTCACACCTGTTCAGTGGCGCGCCGAGGGGGGGGGGCGGTGTTTTGTTGATCTAAAATCCCCCTCGAAAGTAAAAAAGTGCCCCAAGGGTCTCCCATTACAGAAAAACACTATGATTAAGAATTGTCATGCAATACTCCCCTTTACGTTCTATCGGAAATATTTCGGATACAATAAAAAACACCCCCCCCCCTTAAACCAAAGCTCGGCGCGCCACTGCACCTGTTGATAGTTGCCTCTTTTTTGAGCGAAAGGACAGTTAACAGCAATGCAAGTTTACTGGAACGTATAGGCGAGGTCTCGATCATTATACTGCCACTGTTTCTTACTTTTCATTACATGTTTCTTTTCGCATTAGTTGAGCGACTTAAAAATTAACAGGCGCTTATTAATTACAGACGTTACTTCGCGCGCATGTTTGGCAAATGACAATCCCACCGATATTGGAGGATTGGAGACGTGCAAGACTAACAACTGCAATGATGGTACTGCCCCTCTTTTCACCATACCGCCGCTGCCAGGTACTGGTCCCACAGTAGAAACAGTCAATGGAAGTACTGGTCTCACGGTACCAACAATCAGTGAAAGTACTGGTCCCACGGGAGCTACGGTCAATGGAGGTACTGGTCCCACGGGAGCTACGGTCAATGGAGGTACTGTTCCTACGGAGGCAACAACGGTTGGTAGCGGCGGAAACGCCAAGGCGACCGGTGTAACTGCCCTGGTACTGGGCGCCCTCTTTGTTTGCCTGTGAAAATTCACTTACTTACAGTATACGGAGAATACGGAAAATGGGGCACAGTATTTATAATTTTTAACAAACACACGCTTAGTGAATGCTTAGTGATTTTTTGCCGTTTTTGCTTTGCCGTGCAGCAACAAATAAATTTGAAAATATGTATGTTTTCTGGTTGCTGTCACAGCAGCTGTCAATTGAGGCAATAAATTTCTAGTCGTTAAATTAAAGGATCATTTACACATGGACTTCTGTATGTACCATAAACGACGGCAGCAGTTGAGGTAAATACGACAAACTATCCTGCTACCAGGGACTCGTTTAAAATCCTTGCAAGTAGTAACCAGGACCGTGGGCAAATGGGCAAACTACATTTTTCCAGAGTGAACCCAAAGATCGGCTTATTGTTCTCAATCATTTTGAATCCTATCAGGGTGTAGGGGTCTGACTTCCAAGGGCCCCCTCGGTTTCCAGACGTATTTCAAAAACTTTTTTCGATTACAGTTGAGGTTTGTTAGAATTCAATGCTTCATACATAACGTTCGATAAGCGTGATTTTTTGTCGGCCTTTACATTTGGAAACGGGATCTTGGACGTGAAGATTTCATGATCACTCATATGGGTTATAGCTGGATCAAGTTCCATAATAAGGGTCATCGTTACGTCTACGGGCACACATTTCCGACGTGGTCAAAGGTGTTTGGAGGATTAATTCCACTACTGAAGCTCCATTTTGTCAAGATCACATCAAAGTAGCATAACCAGAAACATTATTCAGTACAATAAGCAATCAAGATTGAGATTCCACGCAAGGAA
Organism: Hypsibius dujardini; assembly: GCA_001579985.1. NCBI lineage: Eukaryota > Metazoa > Tardigrada > Eutardigrada > Parachela > Hypsibiidae > Hypsibius > Hypsibius dujardini. Next base: position 17,126 of record LRSR01002420.1, read on the forward strand.
AGGGTGTCAAATTGCTATTTGAGGTTGGAAGTGAAGAAGATAAGCATTTGTATTTTGTATTTATTTGAAAGCAGATAAACCCTTTTTGCGGGATCCCGAGATTTCGAATTCAGTGCCTGTAAAGAAACATGCTTTCTGTGTTTTTTTGCAGATCGCTCTGCAAGCCTACAATGGAAATGAGATCTCATATCTCTTTCGTTTAACTTTCCCAAACTTCGCCACCTTACCGCTTTAGCTCGAATCTCGGTCTAATATTTCAGCACTGTTGGTTTGATTTTTTTGCTTTCAGTTTGAATGTGGCCTGGGCGAATTTCCGTTAATTAAGTGATCATTTCCATTGATCTATAAAAAGACACGCCAATGCAATTTTCGATTGGCTGAATTACTGAAAAAATAGGGTGGAACCAGGGTGGAAACCAGCCAGGTTAACCAGTGTCCTATACAGCCTGGAAGTCACGGAACAGTTCAGTCTCTTCACTCAGCCGTTTTGACTGGATACCAGCCTCTTTTAACATAGTCAAAACAAGCTGTATCCAGGCAGAAACCAGTCAAGAATTATCCGTAGGGTGGTCCGGATTAATTAATATAAATGCACATACGTACCTGTTGATCACCCATTCCAATGTGCTTAAACAAACACAAATACATACAGGAGAAAAACAATCAATCAATCAGCGGCAGCAGGCATTGCTTGGCAGTCCCATTACTCCAAAAACATATTTGTGGTACCAATGCACCTAAACACAGTTGAGCCTAAACCCCAGTAACGTGGCAGGAAAAGGGAAACGACGGTTCGCATGTTCGTCATAGCATAATATTTTAGGTTGTAATAGAATCAAAAGTGCGGTCTTCAACCGTTACCATCAATCAACGAAATGTATTAACAAAGCTTTGATGAACGAGTTTGAACAAGTGATCCGCCAGAGCTGTCAAGGAAAATTGATCAGTGAATTTCGGAAATTCGTTGATCGCATTTGGCTGATCGGCAAGGCAGCCGAGCTGCCAAGGATCGAAAAATGCGAATAGAGCAATCACAGGCCTTAGTTTTGACGCGCACGGCCCAACATTTTGCTTGCTCGCTGAAACATTTTTTTGATATCCTTTTCTGATTCTGGTTTCGAAACTTATCCATTTTTTTATAATTATTTCAATATTAATGATGATTTAAAAAAATGGAAATAATGAAATAATTATTTTTAAATCATCCTTAAATATTGAACTAATTTATAAAAAATGGAGACGTTTTGAAATCCACCCCTGAAAATTGTCTTAAGCGAGGGAACGCGTTAAGCTTAATTTACTTCGTTTGACGTCATTTCTGCCTAAACTCACAATGTCGAAACATGAGATAATTCAGTAATTAACAGGAGAAGATTAAGCTTCATGTATGGATGAGTTTGGTTGGGTTCCCATTGACAATGCGTACCATGGACGTGAGTGTAACTAATTCGACGCAAGATATCGTGCGCGTGAAACAAGACTGAGGCACTTCATTCAAGTATGCGAATGCGGTAGTGAAATAATCAGAATGTGTCATTACAGCAAAAATTAGCTTGGCGCTGGATGACACAAGCACACACTTTTCGACCAGCAGTGGGAGGCAGTATTGCTATTGTTAATTGTCTTAAGTCGATAAAGTCATGGACATTTTTCATTCAACTTGATATAAGATAAGGTTATCTCGTACCAGTCAAGTGATACCGAGACAAAAAGTCGTTTTCGATCAATCTATAAAGAAAAAGGAGTTGCAGGTACCTGCATCAAAACCATTGGCAGTTCTCGAAGCCACACGCGGTATTAGCCATAATTTCCGAATCATATTCGCTCCTCTTCAAGGGTTCCCTTCAAAGTCAATCACTCCACTCCAGAAATATGGGTCGTTTTCTAGTTCTCGCTTTGACTGTCACATTCATGGTGGCCTACGGTAGGTCAAATGATGAAACATTTTGTCCTGGATTTTCCTGGATAAAAATACGAACGGTGCCATGATATTCTGCGCGTGTGTTTGTGTGTTCAACAGCCTCGGCATTGTCTTGCTATCAGTGCCAGTACACTGACGGTGAAGCCGAGAGCGTCGCCAACCAGAAAAACTGCGCTGACACGTTCAACAGTCAAAATATCGCGACGTCAACGACGGTATCCGGCATGGACTGTGCCTCCTGCGTAGCCATAAAGTCCACGTACAAGGGGAAAGGTAAGTTAAGGCTAATCATATAAACGTAAGCGTAATGCGACGAGTGATAAAGACTTAATTCAAACAATATTACGTTCTTTATAGCAGCAAGTTGTGCTACGTTTATAGTCCGTGTCAGATTGTCAGAAAGACACTTGAGATTAGTAAACTCCGCCCCCTTTGCCAGAACGACTGTGTACATCTTTCCAACATTGTCAGAAGAACCCTCAAGATCAGTATTATTTTGGGGCGTGGTCTGGCAAGAATCGTCTAATATGCCAAAGCAGACGATCTGACACTTTTTGGTCTGGCATTTGGCACGGACTATGAACGTAACATTAAATTAAGTTTTGAGCGGCCGTCATGAAACGGTGCAACACCAAAACCTAGAGATCCGCACATTAAACCAGCATAGCCCGAAGACAAACGATTCTGTAGATTTTCACTTTTAACTTTACATACATGGTCACAATTGGCGCAGGCACGGACATTTGACAAGGAAATTTTTGCACCGTAAATTTTATGAATGAAAAATGATAATTTTTTAATAACAAAGAATTTAATATTGAATGTGTAATATATGTAATGTGCATGTAACACACGTTGGCTACATTCACATACTCTTACCTGTGGTGGTGCACATTTGCAGTCACCACAATGCGAACATGTCGACCGGATGGCGTTCTCAGCGGTCCGGGTGTACCTGTCGGCTGCACAACCGATAACTGCAACAACGGAACAGCCTCTGAATATCCTGTATCGCAATTACCTGCACCGGCAACGGATCTCTCTTGCTACCAATGTGCCTACGATGGAGACATCGCTGAGCATGCCTTTAACCAGAGAAACTGCGCCGATCCCTTCAAACCAGAGGGAATCAACAAGATAATTGCGATCGGGGGCATGGGATGCGTAACCTGTATTAACGGGAAAGCTATAGTCAATGGGAAAAGTAAGTAGTAGAAGCACAAGGGACTCTATCTTTGTAATTGACATGGGCATGTTAGTAGCGACAGCGCGGCCGTCAATAAAATTTGTAAAGAAAACTTGTTAAAAAAGCCTTTCAAAACACGGTTTCAGCGAAATGTTGAGCCGTGCGCGTTAAAACCAAGGCATGTGATTGGTCTATTCGAATTTTTCGATTGTTTTTAGCTTAGCTGCCTTACCGGTCAGCCAAATGCATCAGCATATTTCCGAAGTTCATTGATCGATTCTCCTTGATGGCTCCGGCTGATCATTTGTTCAAACTCGTTCATCAAAACTTTTTTGATTGATGACAAGCGTCGGCAGGCGCACTCCCGCTGTTGATCGAGTCATACCTGTTGATAGTTGCCTCTGTTTCGGGCGAAAAGACAGTTAGCAGCAATGCAAGTTTACTGCAACATCTAGGCGAGGTCTCGATCACTGTACTTGCACTGCTTCTGACTTTCATTATGTTTCGTTTCATTTTGTATCAGGTGAGCGACTTAACAATTAACACACACATACGAATTACAGCGGTCACTCAGCGCACATGTATGCCGTTTGACATTCCCGCCGGTATTGGAGGATTGGAAACATGCATGACTAACAACTGCAATGGTGGTACTGCCCCTCTTGTCACCATACCGCCGCTGCCAGGTACTGGTCCCACAGTAGAAACAGTCAATGGAAGTACTGGTCTCACGGTACCAACAATCAGTGAAAGTACTGGTTCCACGGGAGCTACGGTCAATGGAGGTACTGGTCTCACGGTACAAACATTCAATGGAAGTACTGGTCCCACGGGAGCTACTGTCAATGGAGGTTCTGGTACTAGGGTAACTGCAATCAGTGAAAGTACTAGTTCCACAGGAGCTACGGTCAATGGAGATACTGCTCGCACGGTACAAACAGTCAATGAAAGTACTGGTCCCACGGTAACTGCAGTCAATGGAAGTACTGGTGCCACGGTACCAGCAGTCAATGGAAGTACTAGTCCCACGAGAGCAACAACGGTCGGTACCGGCGGAAGCGCCAAGGCGGCCGGTGTGACTGCCCTGGTACTGGGCGCCCTCTTCGTTTGCCTATGAAAACTCATTTACTAATGATGTACGGAGAATGCGGCACAGTATTTACAATTGTACACAACCACCTGCTCAGTGATTGCGTATTTTGATTTTTGCTGTTTTTGCCTTGCCCTGCAACAACAAATATATTCGAATATATTTATGTATTTCTAGTTGCTGTCATAATTGTCAATTGAAGCAATGAATTCCTGGTTTTTAAATTAAAGGGTCATTTACACATGGACTTCTGTATGTACCAT
>LRSR01002421.1:0-11646 GCA_001579985.1 Hypsibius dujardini
TCTGGTGATAAATCAATGAATCAAGCAATGTGAGAAACAGCTGCACGCACTTGTCAAAATGGCTCAAACTCCGACCACCCCATTTTGCTGGGCGCCGGTAAAAAAGTAGCTTCAACTCGGTCGGCTTGAGGTTTTTGTCACGTGTCTACTCCAGTCTGTGCTGTACTATGAGTCCCTAACCCTGTTATAACTCGCATAGATGAGCTTGAAAATCGGCCATCGAGGTAAGGGTACACATTATTACAGCCGCGTTCGTACCACATTCAAGTGTTGCTTCAACGGAAATGCCGGCTGGTTTTGTCTGCAAAATGTGCAGGCCTTTCTTTTCATTTGTGGAAAAGATCTCGATGGCGCAACGCTCTAATGTTTTTGTTGGGTCATGCACGGCCTCAATGCCTGCGCGCAACCAAGCGAAGCACCTTTCCGTCAAGTCGGCATTTCCTTCCCACCGTAAACATCTTTCGTTCACGGTCCCGCCGCTTCCTCTAAGGGGAAACACACACGAGTGCTAGTTCTTGCAAAACAGACACAGACAGACAGACACAGACAGACAGACACAAACAGACAGACACAGACAGACAGACAGACGAGATGTTTTGCAGGGTGGTCTCTTCGAAATGCGGAAACGATAATAAACAACATTTTTCTCCGAGTGGAATTTATATAACTGGATCGTAGACTGGCACGGCTTACTAATCCGATTCCTCTGAAATCTCAAGGCAAAAAAATGACCGTCTGGAATGCTTTAATCTGCGTGACCTTTGTGATGACCTTTGTGGTGGCCGTCGGGAGGGTCAACGGAGCGTTACCGGCCAATTACATGCGCATGTCCGCGGATCAGAAGCAGGACGTCCTCTGGAAGCAGGTCCTGCGGAATCCGTACCCGATGAACCGTCTGCCGACCGTCGGTCCGACCGCCGCCAACTTCAGCAAGCTTTTTGTGCCGGCTTTCCTGAAGACCTCCTTCACCTGGACGGGGGATGAGATGCCGCCGGGACGGGCGCGGATCCTGCACAACTACGGGGTGGTGTGTAAGGTCGACCTGGATGTCTTCTCGGACTCTCCGTTCAGCGGGGTCTTTAGTACCGGAGGTGTGGGCGTTTTGCGGCTGTCCTTGGCGCAGCTGAGCAACGACTCCTTCCCGGTGGGCGTCGCGCTGAAGATCTTCGTGGACGGGAGGAACTCGCAGAACTTCGTCCTGGTCAACACGGTCGAAGGCCAAGGCACGAATCGGAATTTCTTCGCCAAAACCATGCGGAATATCTTCCCGCCGGCCGGTCCGTACGGGCGGGAGTTGAATCCTGCGGAGAAGGCCTTTCAGCAGGCGATCTTCGAGAACCTCCCCGGCGGACCGTTGGACCATCCGGCGGACTTCAACAACGTGCCGTTGTACGAGCAAGCCGCGGTCGGGTCGGACGGACGGAACGCCTCGACGGTGGTCGCACCCTACGAGATCAGCCTCCGACCGAATCCCGCCTTGGCCTATGATGAAAATGATCCGGCGGACTTTCGCCGACACTTGGTGGCCATTCCGGCGGGCACGCTGCTGTACACGGTGGCGGTCAAGCGGACCCTGGACGAGGACGACGGGACGGTGATCGGGCAGCTGACGAGTCGGAGCGCCATGGTGGCGAGCCCGTATGGGGATGAGGCGCTGTTCTTCAATCATGCGAAGAAGGCGTGGCAAGCTTGATGGACGGACGGACGGACGGACAGACGAACGGACAGACGAACGGACAGACGGACGGACAGACGGAGGGACGGACGGACGGAGGTACAGAGGGACGGACGGTCGGATGGACGGACGGACGGTCGGAGGGACGGACGGACGGAGGGACGGACGGTGAACCCTTTGATCCGCTTTAATGTTATATATATATTGCACCGATAAAAAAATGCAGTGGAGTTGAACTTTTATAAAATGGTTGTAATATCAGTTCGGATGTTAGACGGTCAACGTCCGAGTGACGGATGGTCAGTCGGGATAATAAACGGTGGTCAGCCCCAATGATGATATTCGAATCGATGGACTGAGGAGGCAAGACCTCTGTCATAGGCAATCTCTGTCTATCTTTTGGAGGATAGAAAATAATGTCCGATTATGGTTAGAAAATCATCATTATGCGCTGGTTAACGTTTGTCGTTGGCGCTTGCACAGACATACAGCAAGTCATTGCCTTGACCATGTGGATTGAAAAGTTTAATAATTACGTCCTGGTTGTTGGAATTCAAAAGCGAGGAATCAAAGGTTGCGTTTTCAGGGTGTCCGACGACGGCGATCGACCTCTACGGCATCGCGGGATTCCTGGATGCGCCCATCCTGGGCTGTCCGTCAGCCGGCATCGCCTCACTCGCGCTCAATCCCAACAACAACCGCTTCCCGCTCCTCATTAAGACCTCCTTCGGCTTTGCGGACGTCGTGAACTTTTTTAGCCATTTCTTTACGCTTCACAATTATAAACATATCTGTCTGCTAAAGGACGACACCTCCGCTTACTTCAACCTCCTGTCCAAGTTCATATTCATCAAGCTACGCAGTGTCAATCCGGTCTTGTTCTACAACACATACGAATATGATCTCTTCGGAATTACCGCCGCCAAGGACAGCTTTCGGAGTGCCCTGAAAACGGCAAATGGCCTTACCAGAGGCAAGTCGCATACATTATATATACCATTACCCATGGTGCTAATACTAACGGTAACGGTAACTTTAACACTAACGGTGACGGTAACTTTGACAGTAACGGTACCGTTACCACGGTACTACTACTAACGGTAACGGTAACGGTAACTTTAACAGTAACGGTACCGTTACCATGGTACTACTACTAACGGTAACGGTAACTTTAACAGTAACGGTACCGTTACCACGGTACTACTACTAACGGTAACGGTAACTTTAACAGTAACGGTACCGTTACCACGGTACTACTACTAACAGTAACGGTACCGTTATCACGGTCCTTCTACTAACGGTACTTGTATTTAAATAATACCTGTTACTACGTATCTATACGCGTAAAATAAATATATATAAATATATATAATAAATACGCTTTATACGTATATTTTTAAGGGTACCCGGTTCAGTAATTTTATATATGTATCTTTTGATGAATTTCCTACCTTATATTTACATATTAATACGTACAAAATATTGTTCTTTACATAAATATTTCATTACATTATTTCAAAATGATCATTTGCCTATGTACTGTAAATGTGAACAATGCCTTGCAGTGATAGTCCTCTTAGCCCATGCAAATCATGTCCGTCAAACCATGGTAAGGAAAGACTACTCGCCCTTTTTAGGCCGCCAAAATTGACGCTTTATGGAGTCAATAGTCTTGACTCTGGAGTCAGCTGCTGAAAAACTAGTACTTTTGTTTTTGCTCTTCTGCGTAGATTGTCGCATCTGAGCTAGGATACACGAATGGAGACTTTGTGAGTATTGCACTTGCAGCTTGCCTGTCGGCTTTAGTTGTGGCCATTTACCGCTGTGATTACTACAATACAAATGTAACAACATATAATATATAATATAATATATGTAACATATATATATATATATATTTGATATATATATAAGTAATACATATATGTAATACATATATGTAATATATATATGTGATATATATATATAATATATATATGTGATATATATATGTGATATATAAGTGTAATGTAGAAGGGTAATGTATATATATATGTAATATATATAAGTAATACATATATGTAATACATATATGTAATGTATATACAGTAATATATATATATATCTGATATATAAGTGTAATGTATATGTAGTAATATATATGTGTATATCTATTACTACATATAAAAAAGTGTAATATATATATATTAATATATTAAACATATTGCACGTGCATGAATATTTTCTTACACGCTTCCCTTCGCGGATGACAGCTGTTTCTTGCGGTGGAGCTATTTGAGCTGGAATATTGGGGTACGATTCGCTACAATCACGGCGACATTAACGATGCGGTAAGTCGGTAGAAGTAACTGAGGGAGGATTAAGACCTGAGAGATTAGCAAACTATATGATGGCGGATTAATTAGGGTCTTCCGTGTATCAATTCGCAGATCGCTAAGGACGCTTTTCAGTCGTTGATGGTCATGAGCCTACGAAGACCCATCCCCAGCAGCGACGTGGAGAGGTTTGAGGAGAGCGTGAAGCACTCTGCGAGAACTCTCTACAACTACACGTTCCGGCCATTGGAGAAGGTACCAAAAAACCCATTCCTGAAACAAACAAAAAAACTATTTTTTAAATGTCTTTCACGTCTTGTCGACAGCTGGATCCCACAATTGTAGGTAAGAGCCTCTGTATTATGGGGAAGTGAAATGCCAGGCGTTCTCTAGTACGAAAAAGCCTAAAGGTATCCCTGGTTTGCAACGTGCAGCGCGCCAGGCCTGGAAGGTCAAATACCTCTTTGATAGTGCTTCCAGTCACACGACGCTTGCGGTCTACGCTTACCTCAGATCGAAAAAAGTCAGGTACATCAGAAAAGAGGATTGGACAAACAGCCCTGGCCTGGATCCTATGGATTTCGATTCGAACGGGATTTTAAAAAAACCAATGTTTAAGAAGAAGCCTAAAGGTATCCCTAGTTTGCAACGTGCAGCGCGCCAGGCCTGGAAGGTCAAGTACCTCTTTGATAGTGCTTCCAGTCACACGACGCTTGCGGTCTACGCTTACCTCAGATCGAAAAAAGTCAAGTACATCAGAAAAGAGGATTGAACAAACAGCCCTGGCCTTAGTTCTATGGATTTCGGTTCGAACTGGATTTGATAAAATCAATGTTTAAGAAAAAGCGCAAAGGCATTCTTGGTTTGCGATGTGCAGCGCGCCAGGTCGGGAAGGTCAAGTACATCGGGAAAGAGGATTGGACAGCCAACAGCCCTGGCCTGGATCCTATGGATTTCGGTTCGGACTGGATTTGATAAAATCAACGTTTAAGGAAAAGGGCAAAGGCATTCTTGGTTTGCAACGTTTGCGGTTTGCAGCGCGCCAGGTCTGGAAGGAGGTTCCCACTTTGCGTTTGACGTGATGTCATGGAATCCTGGAGAGGAAGGGTGATTCAGATGCTAGACGCAAAGGGTTTTCAGGATGAAAACTCGAAAAAATAGAATAAAATACACACAACGGTGAAAAACTCGTTTGCGCAAACTGGTCCAACTTTGCTGCCGGCGCCTGTACAAATAAATGCGCACAGATTGTTGCGTGTTACGGTCAAATCTTGTCGGTTTTTTCTTGCGTCTCTATCAGCTCATTACGAAGGCATAATGATGTACGCCCAAGAAGTCGCCTCCATGGTGGGGAGCGGGTACGACCGCATCGGCGGGACCGATATCATCAACCGGATCCTGGGAAGGGAATATGGCGGGTTAGCCGGACCGATGCGCATCGGCCGGGACGGGGAGCGCGACAACGACCTCGAGTTTCGGACGATCAACGTGAAAACCGGTGAATTTGAGGTATTCCTTGAGGCCTTTTAAAGGAACTATACAAGTACAACACAAGTTCTTGTAGAAAGAACTTTTGTGTCTACCTTTCGATCTGCTCACACGATGATTTTTCGTATCAGTCAGCCATTGAGTACATTCAATTGAACTTCACGGAGGGCCTCTATGTGTTCCGGTCGGTGAAGAACCTGACGTGGCCATCGGCGCACGGCCAGCTGCCGCCGGATGAGCCAGTCTGCGGATTCCGCGGGGAAAGATGCTTTGAAGAGCGAATCTCCAGTGGAGTTCTCGCCTTGACGATAAGTATTCCGCTTTTGGCTGTGATCGGACTTGGAGTAGCTGCAATAGTCGTGTTTTTAAGACTCCGGTAATGTTCTCAAGGATATTTCTTATCTGCAATAGCTTGGCCCACGTACGTGTTATGTTTGAATTGCAGAAAACTGCGTCAGGACTTTGATCCGAACTGGTGGAGAATTGGTATGGAAGAGCTCTCCATCATGCAAAATCGAGCTGGAAGTTCCATCTCAAAGCCGACAACGGTACTTGCCTCTCCATCTGCCTATGTGCCTGTCTGTCTGCCTGTCTGTCTGTCTGTGTGTCTGTCTGTGTGTCTGTGTGTCTGTGTGTCTGTGTGTCTGTCTGTGTGTCTGTCTGTGTGTCTGTCTGTGTGTTTGTCTGTGTGTCTGTGTGTCTGTTTGTCTGTCTGTGTGTGTGTGTGTGTCTGTCTGTCTGTCATGTCTGAGGGATTTGAGTGCGTGGGAACTCCACATTACAGATCAGCCAATCCACCGCTGGTCATTCCATGTATATCTGTGACATTCTGGCGACGTACAAAGGCAATCTTGTCGCACTGACGGACGTGGCATCATTCAAGAGACAAGTTAACCTGGAACTGATCCATAAACTCAATATGGTGAGCCAATTCCGGGTTCCAATCACGGAACCATGGTTTCCTTAATTAAGCTCATTTTTATGGACAGATAAAGGCCTGCAGCAGTCCGAACATGCAAAAACTCATCGGGATCAGCCTGACGGGAAGCGGCCATTGCGAGTTCATCGTCAACGAACTCTGCGGCAAAGGGTCCTTGGCCGATATCCTCGAGAATGAAATGATCAAACTGGACTGGAACTTCAAGAACAATCTCATCAGAGACATTGTCTTTGTATGTGTCGGATGTTCGTGTACTAAACACCTGGCAAAAACTTCAAGCCGACCGAAATAAAGCCAAATTTTTACCGACGCCCAGCAAAATGGGGTGGTCGGAGTTTGAGCCAATTTTGGTCAATGCTCAGTCGATTGATTGATTGACTTTGAATTATTTTGGCGATCTGGTGTTAAATCAATGAATCAAGCGATGTGAGAAACAGCTGCACGCATTGGCCGACATTGGCTCAAACTCCGACCACCCCTTTTTGCTGGGCGCCGGTAAAAAGTTGGCTTTAATTCGGTCAGCCTGAGGTTTTTGCCACGTGTGTTTGACCGGCAAGTGAGATTACCGGAAGTTTACCCTGTTTCAGGGCATGTCATATCTCCACTCGACCGCCATCTCATCCCACGGTAACCTGACCTCCCACACCTGCCTGATCGATGCGCGGTTCACTCTTAAAATCGCCGACTACGGTCTCCCGCTGTTCCGCAATCCCAGCGACCTCTTCCCGCCGCGGGCGACCGACGCGGCTGATCGGATTTACCACGATCTCCTCTGGAGGGCGCCGGAGCTGTTGCGTCAGTTCATGCCGCCGGAAGGCACTCAGGTTGTATAAACATCAACGCAAACCAAGTCTCATCGTAACCGGATGTTGTGTGTGTGTGTTTTTCTCTAATAGAAAGGGGACGTGTACAGCTTCGCCATTCTCTTGCAGCAAATTATTTTGCGCAGCGGACCGTTCGATTTGCCCGCGGATCAGCTGGCGTTGACGGACCGCGAAATCCTGCAAGAAGTGAGTGTATTAGAACGGGAAACGGCTTGATGGTACCTAGTGGTAGAAGGGTGCAGGAAAGTCGAATCGTTCGTGAAGGGCCAAATCTGTGGGTCGGCTATAGGAATGGAGACCCAAGGATGACGAATGTTGAGCCAAGGGACTGGAACAAAGTGTCAGAAGTAGAGAGAGATGAGGAGTGGAAGGCAGTAGGAAAGAACGGTCCTTGCTACCGTCGGTCGAAAGGAACGAACAAACGGACGGACAGCCGGACGGACAGAGGGATGGAGGGACGAATGGATGGAGGGATGGAGGGACGAAGGGAGGGACGGAGTAACGGAGGGACGGAGTAACGGAGGGACGGAGTAACGGAGGGACTGAGTTAGGGAGGGATGGAGTAACGGAGGGACGGAGGGATAAAGGGACGGACGGACGGGCAGACGGATGGATGGATGGATGAACGGACAGAGGGACGGAGTGATGGACGGACGGAGGGATGAAGGGACGGACGGAGGGATGCAGGGACGGAGGAATGAAGAACGGAGGGACAGACGGATGAAGGGACGGACGGAGGGACGGAGGGATTGACTGTTGAAATGACGTACTAGGAGAAAACAAGTAACGTGTACACTTCAATTATTGGACATTATAGCATCCGTACTGTTACAGGTCATCACATTCACTATCCCGCCGGTTCGACCGCGAGTGCCGCGCTCCGCCTGCTCCAACGAACTATACAATCTCATGGAACGCTGTTGGGAAGAAGTGCCCGTGGAGCGGCCGACCTTCGCAAAGATCAAAGAAGGCCTGAAAAAAATCATCGGAGACGTCGGCGATAATATCGTCGACCTGCTGCTCAAACGGATGGAGCAGTACGCCACCGATTTGGAGATGAAGGTGGCGGAGAAGACGCAACAGTTTATGGAGGAGAAAAGCCGCTCAGAGGAATTATTAAATCAACTTCTTCCGAAGTAAGTACAGCCCTTACACTTTCCAAACAATTCGGTTAGGCCAATTGAAAAAAGATTGCAACGGATTTTCAAATCCCGTTTCCTTTCCAAATTCCCTTGTTAACTGGATAATATTAATAGCTTTGCTTGTGTGAATTGCCAGGCAGGTAGCAGCAGCTCTGACCAAGGGCGAACACGTCGAGCCGGAAGCCTTCGAGAGTGTCAGCATCTTCTTCAGCGACATTGTCGGCTTCACGACCATCTCCGCGGCCGGCTCGCCGATGGACGTCATCAGTATGCTCAACGGGTTGTACACGTTTTTCGACAGCGTTTTGGAGCGGTTTGACGTGTACAAGGTCGAGACCATCGGTGATGCTTACATGGTGCGTCTTCAAGTTGAAAAGTTCACTTTTCAAATTTCAAGTTTCAAAGTTCAAAATCTCAAATTTCTAAATTCTAAATTTCAATTTCAGATTTCAAAATTTCAAATTTCAAAATTCTTAATTTCAATTTCAGATTTCAGTTTTCAAAATTTCAAATTTCAAATTTCTGAATTTCAATTTCAGATTTCAGTTTTCAAAATTTCAAATTTCAAATTTCTGAATTTCAATTTCAGATTTCAGTTTTCAAATTTGTAAATTCTAAATTTCAATTTCAGATTTCAAAATTTCAAATTTCAGATTTCAGAATTTCAAATTTCTAAATTCTAAATTTCAATTTCAGATTTCAAAATTTCAAATTTCAAATTTCAGAATTTCAATTTCAGATTTCAAAATGTCAGTTTCAAAATTTTAAGTTTCAAAATTCAAAATACGTGGAACGCGTTTGCGGTGGTGTATAGAAATTTGTACCGTTAATTAGGTTTCATCTGGTTTGCCGGAAAGGAACGGCCATCGACACGCCGTGGAGATTGCTCAAATGTCGCTGGACCTGCTGAAGGGAATCGCGCTGTTTGCCGTGCCGAATCGACCGGACGTTTCGCTGGAAATTAGGGCAGGAATAAATTCCGGTAAATTACCCACAATTTTTCCCTGTTTCAGGCGAAAAATGAGTCTGGTTTCTTTTTAAAAACATGAAAAATGAAATGTTATTTAACGCAGGTCCTTGTGTTGCCGGGGTGGTGGGACTGAAGATGCCGCGGTACTGTCTGTAAGTCCCTTTTTGTGTTACCCCTGCATGCAAGCCCTAAATTCCACAGCCTCGTGTTTCTCAAGCGTAAAACTGAACTGAATCGTACGAGAAGTGCAACATGATTTAGAGAAGTTATCCGATATCGAAGCCATTATCATGAAATTGTGGATTGAAGTTGTAACTCCTGAATAGAGCCTTATACGACGGAATTCCTGAACGTATCTGAGAAGTTGTCGCATAAAACCGAACTGAATTGTAACATGATTTAGAGAAGTTGTCCGATATCGAAGCCATTGTCATGAAATTGTGGATTGAAACTGGAACTCCTGAATAGAGCCTTATACGACGGAATTCCTGAACGTATCTGAGAAGTTGTCGCACAAAACTGAACTGAATTGTAACATGATTTAGAGAAGTTATCCGATATCGAAGCCATTGTCATGAAATTGTGGATTGAAATTGGAACTCCTGAATAGAGCCTTATACGACGGTATTCCTGAACGTATCTGAGAAGTTGTCGCTAAAGGTGGTGCCCGAATCAACCACTAATCTTGCAACTATTTGTGAGTAGATGTGTGCATATATATAATTTAGTAATTAATTCCAGTGATTGTTGTGAAAATGCTGAAGGAATTTGATTTTTTTGGGGTTTCGGAGTAATCCATGTTTAAACTGAAAATTAAAAAAACTGTTCCAAGTTAGCACCGAAACAATAGGGCGGTCAATATTTACTGTTTGTTGGTGTAGTTTCGGGGATACTGTCAACGTCGCATCTCGAATGGAATCCACGGGAGAACGTAAGAGTTTCTTTCCTATAAGAAAGCGTCTGACTAATTCGGTTGTAATTTGGGCGTTCCCTTTGCCGCTTGACAGCAATGAAGATTCAAATCACAGCTGAAACGAGAGAACTGTTAAAAGGCTTCGGCGGATTCACCATGACGGAACGTGGTCCTGTAATTGTCAAGGTGCCAGAATTGTTTTTCATCAATTTGAGGCCGTGAAATCTAAAATCTCTCTCGCTTTATTTCACAGGGAAAAGGGACCCTAACAACTTATTGGCTGCTGAATGCAGAGAAGGGAAGTCTCTCTTAATGGCTGAGCTGAATTTTGCCCGTTCCAAAATAAACCACGCCCAAACAGGTCACCGTTGATCGACAATATAAATGACGTAAAATTTGACAAGAAAATGCCGCTCTTCAAGTAGTTGCAATGACCTTGAGAAAACAGTAATTATTTGGTCGTTTAAAAGAGGAATTCATTTATGGGTCTTGTTGTGGAATATACCTGCAAAAATATAATTGCAAAAAAATACATTATCATGCCGGACAAAATGCACGAGTCAGACTGTATTCCCCCGATCTCAAGGGACAGTTAAGCCCCACCCCCTCCAGTCATCGGTTGACTGTTCAATCGGATTCACTGTGTCGTGATTGGTTGGAATTTAAGAGCAATTTCGCAGCGATTGATTGATTGATTGATTGATCAAGTGGAATTTCTTGACGCAGACATTGAATCAGTTGATTGATTGATTGATTGTAGGTAAACAATAGCCAACGGTGATGAACAGATAAGATCCGGGGTGGATGAAATTAACTGGTAGGGCAAAAAAGTGTCCCTTGAGATCGGGAAAATACGGTAATTAAGATTCACTGAAGGATTTTCAGGCATTTCGGTCTTACTAGTGGGTGATGTGGTGGGCGGGAGCTCTGGATCAGCAGAGCGTTGTGCTTGTTCTGCAACTTCGAAAAAAAAGAACACAATACATGTGCCCAAGTTAAAGTCACCTTTTAGGCTTTGACTCAGCAAAATAGGGGGTCCGAGTTCGAGCCAATTCCAGCTACCGCGTGCTGCTGCTTTTCAATGATTGATTGATTGATTCGATTGATTGATCGATTGATTGATTGATTCGATTGATTGATCGATTGATTGATTGATTGACTCGATTGATCGATCGATTGATTGATTGATTGATTGATCGATTGATTGATTGATTGATTATTGATTGAACCTCCCCGACCATCGGAGAACAGAACGGTGTGGAATCAGAAAAAAAGCATATTAGTATACAAAATCTAACTTTGGTCGGCGTTAGAGGGCGTGGCTTACTAGGCTGGGGCATTGTAGGCATCGAAAAACACTCAATAAATCAATCAAGGAT
>LRSR01002422.1:0-14576 GCA_001579985.1 Hypsibius dujardini
CAGACAGACAGACAGACAGACAGACAGACAGATAAATAGATAGACAGATAGATAGAAAGATAGACAGACAGATAGATAGACATGTACGGTAAGACATTAATGGGTGTACCTTTTCGGCGTTCCGTGCGCTGACAGTCAAGATGACCACCAGCTGCAGTGCGGGACAAATAATGTAGAGCAAGAGATGTAGAAAATATGTAGAGAATGCTGACACAATCCCTTGCACCAGGAACAGCGGAAGGAAGGAGAAGATTTGCGCGATATCAGCGAAAATCAGCATGACAATGATCCAACCAAAACCGTCTTCGACGGCGGCAATCTGTCGCTTAATATCACTGTACGCCATACGCATGTTTGCAACGCATTTCGGGAGGTTAACTTGGTGACCATTCCGGAGGTCGCTCTGGAGGTGTTGGGCTTGTTCCAGCAAGGCGTCGATCTGGGCGGTGAGAGGGATCACTGCGGCCACGGTCAAACCGGCAATCAAGCCGTAAGCGTATTCTCCAGGTAGTGTGCACAAGCCCGACATGATATTCCAGTAACCGCTCCAAAACGGTATGATGTTGACACGTGTTTGTGTTGGGAACACAATAATGTTAAATGACACCAAGAACTTACTCAGCCAGGACATGACGATCTGGAACAACGCCACTGCAAATCCAACCTAGAAAAAATAACACTTTATCTGTCTGTTTGTCTGTCTGTCTGTCTGTTTGTCTGTCTGTCTGTCTGTCTGCATGTCTGCCTGCCTGTCTGTCTGACTGTCTGTCTGTCTGTCTGGCTGTTTGTCTGTCTGTCTGGCTGTTTGTCTGTCTGTCTGTCTGTCTGTCTGCCTGTCTGCCTGTCTGTCTAACGTCTAGTTTGTTTTTCTGCCTGTCTGCTCATGCTCTTTCTTGGCAGACGAACCATTAGAACGGTGTGTACTTTTCGGCGCAACTTGCTCTGCAACACCAAGCATCGAGCGGTCGACAGCTTCAAACTCTGCAAGGCACGCCGCATCGCCCGTCGTTTGAGAAAACATACCGTGATGACCACACAGAAAGCCCCGCGTCGAAAACTATAGCGAAACCGGAAGATCAGATCGATCAGGTGCGAATAGTCCTGGGCATCCGCCATGGATGGGTCCATTTTCGATTGTTCCTTGACGCGTTGAGTGGTGATGACACTGACCACGACCTCTCCAATCATGGACACGTACGCTAGAGAAATCGCCAGGAACGCCATGAGATTGCGTAAAAAGGCGCTGCAGCCGTGGCGGCGGCGCTTGTTGTTTGCCGAGGATGAGGATGAGGATGAAGATGAGGAAGGGGATGAGGATGAGGAAGGGGATGAGGATGAGGATGAGGATGAGGAAGGGGATGAGGATGAGGACGAAGATGAAGATGAGGAAGGGGATGAGGATGAGGATGAGGATGAGGAAGGGGATGAGGATGAGGATGAGGATGAGGAAGGGGATGAGGATGAGGATGAAGAAGGGGATGAGGATGAGGATGATGAAGGGGATGAGGATGAGGATGAGGAAGGGGATG
This sequence comes from Hypsibius dujardini, assembly GCA_001579985.1. Taxonomy (NCBI): domain Eukaryota; kingdom Metazoa; phylum Tardigrada; class Eutardigrada; order Parachela; family Hypsibiidae; genus Hypsibius; species Hypsibius dujardini. The sequence continues at coordinate 1,530 of LRSR01002422.1, forward strand.
AGGAAGAGGATGAGGATGAGGCGGTGACACTGGGCGAAATGAGGCCCAGACAGAGTAATTGGAATGAGATTAATTTGAAGGATAAACAGTTCGCCATTTGGAAGGTTAAACTATAGCAGAGAATAGATTAACGATGTAATTTATCTACTATTTGGAATATATTAGAGTAACAGGATAGAAAAGATTATTTTATTTATTTTTTATTTAATGCAATTTGGAAATTGAGTATGAGTCGGGAAATGGCTTTGAATGAAGAAAAAGGATACATAAAGCCACATACATGTATTACGGATAGTTTATATACTGGCCACAATAAGAGGCGTGGCAAGCACCATCAAAAGTAGCAGCTGAGAAAACAACAGCATTCGATACGGGAAATGTAAACCAAGGAAGAAAACACTTTGAGAAACTAAAATTTCAGCTGCACACACAAAAAACGAACGTGATATGAGATGCTGATCAAACGTCGTTTTCTGACGAATGTTTGATTCCAACGTTTTAGACACACTTCCACTCCAAATTGGATTTGGAATCTATTGACATCAACAGAACCATTTTTGGACGCCAGGGGGCGGAGCTATGAACTAGTTTCAATCTCGGCTTCCGCGCGATATTGCAGAAATGATCCATAGCTCCGCCCCCTGGCATTCAAAAAAGATTCTGCTGATATCAATCGATTCCAAATCGAATTTGGAGTGGAAGTGTGTCAGAAATCTTGGAATCAAGCGTTTTCCAGTGATTTGGTGCAGAAACATTGAAACGTCGGAAACGTTGTTGATGAATCAACCAATCAAGCGCCGGGCCACAATACAAAGTGGTGCGGGATTTGTCTTCCTTATTTTTTTCTCGAAAAAGCGGATGTAATTTCCAGTCCGAGATTCCAATGTAAAAATGATGTACAGAAATATTTGTGGAAAAAAAGCCCACTCCGATCGGGAGAGAAAATCTCCGTTCTTTCCCCAGTCAGACGTACAACCAAGCCTACTAGTATTAAGAGCCAAAAGGCGAGCGAATTACCGAGGGAAACAAAAATCAAAAATATTTGGTCTGGAGAAGTTTTGGTGGGACGGGGAAGAGATTTGGGTCCTGTGGGCAATATCACGGCATCACGAAAAAAAACAGGGGAGAGACGACCATCACGTACTCGCGGGATCCTTGCGCACAACGAACGGCGATAAGGTGAGATTTTTGAGGCGCTTTTTCTGACAAACAGACAACCAGATTTATGAAAGAATAGACGAACGGACAGACAGACAGACAGACAAACAAACGAACAGACAGACAGACAGACAGACAGACAGACAGACAGACCGACAGGCAGGCAGACAGACAGACAGACAAACAAACAGACAGGCAGACAGACAGACAGACAGGCAGACAGGCAGGCAGACAAACAGACAGACAGACAGGCAGGCAGACAGAAAGCTACATTAATGAGCGAAGAGACAGACACCACGTGGCGAAAGAATTTGTTCCGAACAAGGACAAGAACGGGCATTCCGCCATACCCGTTGATTCGGCGTCCTTTTCGGAGTTCGGAGAATCTGCACCTGCACGATGTCCCTGTCCGGTGTTGTGGACGGGGAAGCCAACGACACCCGAGATGTTTCGCTGTCGTTTTCATTCCCCTGACCGAGGCGAATCCACTCCAATACTGAGGGTGAATTGTTGCCCGCCGTGGCAGTGGCGCTGCGATCTCGTGATCGATACGCGGGAGTCCTCGTTGCCAAATCTAAGGAACGAAGATTACTCGATCACTCATGCCCGGTCATTTACTGCCTACCCTACTACCCCGGCCCTACTACCCCGGCCCTACTAAGCGCCAATTTAACATTTCCGATTTCCGATTTCGGATTTCGGATTTCGCGTAATTGGTCAGGCTGAAACTGACCGCGCTTATCTCGGTCCGCTTTGCCGGCGATCCCTTCCGCTTGTCGCTCCAGGTACGGTTCAGCATGCCAGACCAGGACTTTATCCTCTCCGTTGGTCGCCAGTTGGTAGGGATCGTACGGGCAGAACGCCACCGTCATCACATCCTGCGACGCATGGCCGCTTAAGACGACCGGAGCAGCGTCCGGATCGGCGACCTAACAAGCACTCGTTTAAAGACCGACTGCGTGGCATGCATTGAGGAACTGACCTTGAACAGGTAGGCGTGGTAGTCCGACGAGCCGCAGCCGAGGAGTTCGTCGTTCGGGCTCAACGAGCACTTGACGAAGAAGGAGGCAATGTCCGCGCCGACGTATTTCGCGCTCGGCTCCGGGGTCTTCCACGGTCCGACGTCGAACCGATAGATGGTCTTATCCATGCAGCTGGCGAAGAGTTGCGTTTTCGTGCTGTCTAGACAGAGAGACGTGAAGGGCACCGGCCTGTCTTGTGCCAGCTGAATCGTGTGAACGGCTTCCGGTTTGTTGGGTGATAGTTTCCGAATATCCCAAAACTTGACAGACCTACGACAAGGAGCTCGTAAAAAACCATTCTGTTCTTTTGCGACAGACACGCGCCTAACTGGGTAAAACAGCAAAATGCACTGGGGATGAAGAGGCAGACGGCACTAGGCACTAGGCAGACAGACTAACAGACAGACAGACAAACAGACAGGCAGGAAGACAGACTAACAGACAGACAGTCATACAGACAGGCAGGCAGACAGGCAGGAGAGAGCAGGCAGGCAGGCAGGCAGGCAGGCAGACAAACCGGCAGGCAGGCAGGCAGGCAGGCAGACAAACAGGCAATATTCGAGGCTGGTAGTGATAATCGAATTGAGTATTGAACTCGGAAACAGAAGAGAGCAAATCATGTTATGGATGACGTACGAGTCTGCGGTGCCTATGGATAGGAAAGTATGCTGATCTTGGAAGACAATGTCCACAATGCTCTGCGGCTTATCCGTGCGACTGGCCACACCGTAGTCCAGGTGGAATTTCTCAAGATTGACGCATTTGTTGGGCGGCGCGTATCGATACGCTCGACGAACGTGTAGGCGCTGCCGCGGTTTGGTTTCGTTATGAGCGTTCACGAGATATCCCACCGGGTTGCGAGCGCCATCTAGAGAGAACAGCTGAGTTACGGATTCCATAACAGTATGACACAGCGAGAGAGAGAGATTATATAATATAATTGGGAAAGAACAGACAAACATTCATGCAGAACGGAGGACGGACAAACAGATGTGCACACTGACAGGCATCAGGCAAGGTGACAGGACAGACAATAGCGACAGAAAGACGGAAGGTGAGCCAGACAGGCAAGATGAAGAGAAGGGACATAGACAGACCGATAGACATTTAGACAGAACGACAGGCATTCAGACAGACAGATAGACAGACATTCAGACAGACATTCAGACAGACAGATAGACAAACATTTAGACAGACATTTAGACAGACATTCAGACAGACATTCAGACAGGCATTCAGACAGACATTCAGACATGCATTCAGACAGACATTCAGACAGACAGACAGAACGACAGACAAATAGGCACAGCAATCATGGACAACATCAATACCTCGCGTTCCTGATCTAGAATCCCACAGTAAAATATGCCCATCACGGGCACCACTGGCGAAAACATCTGGAAAAATGGATAGTGCAACAAACACGGTATCCCCTGTATATAGTAACTTCTCCCAAAGCGGTCGGTATTCATGCACTGCTGAAGTAGATGCTTACTTGCGTTATCACACTGGAAATCGAAGCACTTCACACTCCCAAAATGCCCGACAAAGCAACCCAACTCGGCCCCGTCCTCGACAGGACTGTACAATTTTAGGGTTCGGTCGCCAGAGGCAGTCACGAAATTGCCGTTGGCGTCGTCTGGAACACATTTCATGCTGAAGATCGCTTGGTCGTGCACTTTCCAATCTACAAGACAAATGCGCCGTTACTCTTCGGATACTACAGCGGGACCGTCAGACAATTAACTGCAAATGAGAGACAATTAGGACGGACAGACAGCCAGCCATTCAGACAGGCAGACAGACAGATAGGCAGACAGACCGACAGCCAGCCATTCAGACAGGTAGACAGACAGACAGACAGACAAATAGGCAGACAGACAGACAGACAGATAGACAGACAGACAGCCAGGTATTCAGACAGGCAGACAGGCAGATAGGCAGACAGACAGCGAGCCATTCAGACAGCTAGACAGACAAATATGCAGACAGACAGACAGCCAGGTATTCAGACAGGCAAGCAGATAAACAGTCAGTCAGAGAGATTCATAGAACATGAAAAGCGCTAAAATTCAGCCTATTGCTTACAGAGATCGTGAGTTACATACATGTCACGGCTCCCTGTTGGGTGGATCCCATTTGGGTGTGTTGAACGTGGACCACGCCTTCCTCATCGGCGACCAACAAATAGTGTGGCAAGCATACATCTACAGCAGGCATAAGTGAGTTTCTATTAGCACTTACTAAAACATATGCTGTGCGCGTTTGCTGTGCGCGTTTGCTGTGCGCGTGTGCTGTGCTCCTGAGCTGTGCGCGTGTGCTGTGCTGATTGTGTTCTTACGTATACGTACAGTGCGTTGCAGTACTAGTACAGTATTTTTTGGACCGCTTGTAAAGAAATATGAACGCATTTTTAAAGTAGCTAAAGCCAGATTTCCGAAATAAGAATATAAATGCTCTTTTTGGGAGCAATTAGGCAAAACAGGTATATTTATATTTCTTATACTAAAATCTGGCTTTAGCTACTTTAAAAATTGTTCTCATTTTTACGAACGGTCAAAAAATTACTGTACAAGTACTGCACTGCACTCTGTACCTGAGTACACACGCGCACAGCACACGCGCACAGCATACGTGCACAGCACACGCGCACAGCACACACGCGCACAGCACACGCGCACAGCACACGCGAAGAGCACACACGCACAGCACACGTGCACAGCACACACGTGCACAGCACACATGCGCACAGCACACGCGAACAGCACACACGTGCACAGCACACACGCGCATAGCACACACGCGCACAGCACACACGCGCACAGCACCTATGCGCACAGCATACGTGCACAGCACACGCGCACATATAGGAAACTTACGAGTCGAATAGGCCAACGAGAATGCTGGAAGCAAACCCTAGAAAACAAGTGTCAATGCACAAAACACCCACCAATGCATCAATCAAACGATCAACCGACCCCAGAACTCATCAATATGGGAGAACCTTGCTAGACATGCTATATTCTGGACTTATTACATTCGTGAACTCCATGTCAAAATATGAGCTGGGTTAAAATTAAATTCACAATAAAAAATACAATAACGTCAATTACAACGGATTATTCAATCAATCAACGCATCACTCAATCACTCAATCAATCAATTAACGCATCACTCAATCACTCAATCAATCAATTAACGCATCACTCAATCAATCAATCAATGCATAACGGCGGACTAGAAATCAAGAATTACGACTGCATGTTTTCAATTCAACAATTTCCGCCATCATTTCAGCCCCAAATATTTCTCACTCAGCAGCAACACCTACGCTTCCACTTTCCGACGTGGGCCGGAAGGCGTCCCGGGTGAACGCCACGGATTCGGCGTACAAGTCATGCAGTCCCAGATTGCCTCTCACTCCGCGACGTCGCAGATTCGGCGTCACATCTGGCAGGGCTAAAATCGCAAAACTAGGTGGACAAATATCTAATTGGAAAGCTGCTTGATACCACTTACCGTAGAACAATGAATCAGGATATGGAAGGGCATTTCGGAGGGCAAAATCCATGGATATTCCGGCTGCAAGTGAATTCCTTCCAAAATCCAAGCAAAAAATTCGATTGATTGTCTGATTGACGGAAATGTCAACTGGAGAAGTCCAAACAAAAGGTTCGATTGATTGATTGGCTGATTGACGGAAATGTCAGCCGGAGAGTTCCAAGCAAAAGGTTCGATTGATTGATTGGCTGATTGACGGAAATGTCAACTGGAGAAGTCCAAGCAAAAGGTTCGATTGATTGACTGATTGACGGAAATGTCGACTGGAGAAGTCCAAGCAAAAGTTTCGATTGATTGACTGATTGACGAAAGTGTCGACTTGAAGAATTCGTCAATTTAACAATCGCAGAGTACGCAAATACCGTTGGAATTCGCTGTCACATTTTTTGGATTTGACGAAACGGTAAATAAATGACGCTAGTATCAGTTGAAAATCTGAAACAAATAGAAACTATCAGCAGTCAGAAAACGCGGATACTGAAATCTCTTTGGCTTTTTGGACGGTTTTTCAGAATCATTTAGTCTTTTCATGTGGGAATGACGTCACAAACAAGAGATGAACCGCCACAACAGCGGAACGGGATCTCGGCGGGACTCCCTTTCCATTGAGGACGCGGAATGCTAAAATGCCGGGCGACGTTACCGCCGCGCACGTAGGAATGAAAAATCACAATTTCTCTAAAAAAAAAATTGGCGCACAGAAAGGCGAGCAGACATACAGAGGCACGCAAACAGGCGGGCAGTGTGCACACAGACGAGCGGATGCGGATATTCCGCCTCCGCTCCGCGTGGGAAATAGGCAATTTTTTCCGCCTCCGCTCCGCGTCATTCGCACTGTGCACAAATTTAATTTAATTTTCGTAGTATACGTTGTCCTTATTTTTGTATATATTTTTCGAGGTATTTATAAAGATATGAAACTTTACGGCTACCTCCCTTAGGATTTATAGTTAAGGCCTGTATGATGAAAAATGGCGGAAAATTCCGCTCCGCACCGCGCTGCGTGCCGGAACGGAAAGTTTCCGCTCCGCACCGCGCCGCGTGCCGGAACGGAAAGTTTCCGCGTGGTTCCGCGTGGAATTGAAGATTTAAACTTGCGCGTGATTCCACGCCGCGTAAAATTTGAGATGTTTTTCCGCGTTCGTGTTCGAAAAGTCACGTGGTTTCTCTCTCTAATTGCTTGATTGTGCACGCGCACATTTTCGACCGCCGACGGGCGATTGGTTGATCTCTTCATCGAAGATTTGTGAAGATCACTAAGGATGTGGGCCGTTGGTAAGTTGCTTGATTGAAGACAAGCGCATTTCAGTGGGTAGGTGGTTTTGTACGCACACCTGGAGCTATATATACGATAAACGCAGTATGCGTTGGGCCTTAGAATCGCGTCGCTACAGTAACGGCAACACATCCTTCGTTCGCGCTGCGTTTGCAACAGCTTCTGGCGATGAGTCGGACACCCTCTTTTGGTGTAAACATAGACCACCCTATTGCACAGTATTAGTGAATTCCCACAGACCACGAACGGCCAAATTGATTGTATCAGTGAATTCCCACAGACCACGAATGGGCGAACTAATTGTATTAGTGAATTCCCACAGACTGAGATTTTGCTTGATTGCTTGATTTTGGCAACATCTGACAAGTGTCAACCACCTTCGGAATGTGATAAGAGTAAAAAATGAGTACTGGTAAATCAATTCTGAACAAAAGAGCATTGTGATGCTGAAGAGGACTGAATTGCCATTAAAATGTAGCACGGCCAGCGCGGAACTAGCTAAAGTGGAGACGACAATGTCTAAGCGGAGAATCCCTTGGTCCAGTCGACGATGTTGCGCTCGCAAAGGAATTTCCCGCGAGGAATCGGTTCCTGGTCCCCGCCGGTTTCCTGTCGCGGCGGCAGGAGTGCCAGATAAACGGGCGTGTCGGCGCCCTCGTCGATGGACTTGCCGGTCGTGGTGCGACTCATGTCGGTGTTGACCCAGCCAGGGCAGCACTGCGACGCGGGATAGAACCGGTCGATGTTAGGAAATTGATGTTCAAAATGCAATATTGGAGGTGAAAATACCTACCGAGTTGACAACGATGTCCGTTCCGAGCTTGTCAAAGTCTCGCTGCTGCAGGGCGGACAAAGCGGTCACGCCAATCTTGGACATTCCGTAAGCGGTATTTGGGAAACCGACATCTTGATGAGTGCCTCGCTGCGCAGCACTATAAATGAAATCGAACATGATAGATGCAATATAGTTAACACTTACTAGCTCTGGACCTATTTGGTTGTCTTTCTGTCTGACTCACTAACTATCTGTATCTACGTGTCTGTCTGTCTGTCTGTCTGTCTGTCTGTCTGTCTGTCTGTCTGTCTGTCTGTCTGTCTGTCTGAATATCTGTCTGCCTGTCTGCCTGTCTCTGTTTGAATGTCTGTCTCTGTCTGCCTGCCTGTCTTTGTCTGCCTGTTTGTCTGTCTGTCCGTTTGTCTAACTGTGTGCCAGTCTATATACATGCCCGTCTATCTTTTTTTCGTGTGCCTCTCTGTCTGTTTGTTTGGTTATATATAAGCCTGAGCAAATGCCTATCTGCCTGGTTGTCCAGTTAACGTTTTTGAACGGTTGATTTCGAAGTGAGAATGGATCGCACAAACCAGTCCATGCATCAAGGACTGTTTGTCTAGAGGACACTAGCACTGTATATTGACTGTCTTTGCAGGCGATTAACTTGTCTCTCAAAACTGATTGTCTGTCAGAAGATCTGATCCTCGTCTTCCTATTTTGATTCTGTTTACCTTTCTTGCCTGTCTGACCAATTTCCTAAGCATCTCCTTGAGCTACTGCTACGCAGTGTAATTAATAATACTGTATTACGGAACTTACGAGACAAAGGCGGACTCAGTCTTCTTCAGCTCTTCCAGTGATAGGTCGTCCGAGGTAATGCGCAGCAGGAGCGCTGAATTGGTCAATTTGCCCACATCGCCCGCTCGGCTCGAGACGTTCACCACCCTACAAAAAGCCGCGGTTACCGCTCCGCTCAAACCCACTTCAGAGTCCGTTTCTCCCGCTTTTGTGGCTTCCAAATTTTAGAGCTTAAACAATTCATCCATTTATTATTCATTAGTTATATAAAAGTCTGTTTGTCTACCTATTCTGTCTCCTTTTCCCCTTGTCTTTTGTGAGATTACATGATATAGTACTGTATTTTCGCGTTAGACAGGGACAGCGTACGAGCCGTGGAACGTTTAATCGGCCACGCGGCGCTTGTGTTGTATGTACGGTGCACACAGCCGTGCACACGTTCCACTCCGGTACGACTGTCCCTGTCTAACGCGAAAATACAGTATCTTACTGATTGTATTGTAATCTATGATTGAGACTGCGCGTTTGTTGAACTATTCAAACAGAAATGTTGATTGTGCTGGAGAAGGATTTCTAGTTTCTCGTTTTCTCATTTTCGCTTATCAGTCTAATAAACTCTCATTTTCTACGTCCTTTGTCAATCGAGAATGCTACCGATAGGGGCACAGGCCCATTCCAGGCAAACCCGCCGCCGTACAAACCTGGCATGTGGTCGCAGTAGTGGAAAGAGGATCTCACAGACTTTGAGAGTGCCGAAGAAGTCGATGGCGACGGTGTTTTCCGCCTGCTCGGAGAAGGGTTCTTTCGAACTGGACTGCAGCACACATTCAACAAACAAATGTTTAATCCGAATAGAAAAATGCCCTGCCACCCGGTGGCCCATTCCAGAGCCCTAACCGAATTAAGCCATTACACTCGATCAACACCGCCCCCGAGTTAAAGTGCTTAATTCGGTCAGCGCAAGGTTTTTGCCACATCTGTTGTGTAGTATTCAAATTACAGTACCAGGCAAACGCTATGGGTTGAGTCGGTGGGGTGGCAGAGGGCGCCACAAGTGTAAATTGAAAGAGTGTTGTCTACTGTCTACACTTGTGGCGCCCTCTTTCTTTTCCTAATTCATTAATTACAAAATCATTTTCGAGACCCAGGACGACGCACATTATATGCGATGGCAGCATTATTCACAAGAATGTCCAATCCTCCGTGCTTCTCCCTGATGACGTCTCGGGCGGCCTCGATACTCTTCGCATCGGCCAGGTCCAAACGCAGAAACTGCGGGTTTAGCCCCTCGCCCTGCAATGTCTTCACCGCCTCCAAACCGAGTTGTTCATTACGAGCTGAGAGACAAAAAAGATCGCACTATTGCTGCCAGCATCTTTTTTCCCTCGTCAGGCACTGATTGATTGGTTGATTTGCATTAATCCGCGTGATCTGCATCATGTGATTGGTGGATTGATTGATTGACTGCTTACCGGTCAAGTAAACAATTCCCCGATCTTGCAGTTGACGGCACAAGGCGCGCACGATGGCAAACCCGATTCCCTTATTGCCTCCAGTGACCTAGAAATCCAAAAAATCAAATAAATCACTCAAAAGTGTCAGGACGGGCATAAATATTGTGTTACGTTGTATCGTACACCACGTTGCCGTTCGATTGATCACTTGATTGATCACTTGAAGGACTCACAATCTGGTGATTTGTTAAGAAACCATATGCTTGATTGTTTGATTGACTGATGTTCGGAGTGTGGGCGGACGAAGGCAGTTGTTGCACTTACCAGAGCGATACGCTCACTCATTTTCTTTGGATTTTTGTTTGTGGCTTGGAATCTGGGAATCGTCCGAAATGATTAAGATATTTCAAATTTCACCTTTCAAATAAATAAAAGAAGCAGACAGACTTAAATCACAACACATAGCTGACTGCCAATGTGCTGAGTGACGATTTGCTGATCAGTAAAGGGGTGTGGCTTCTCTCGGCACCGGCCCATTACAGATGGGCTGTCTTTGAAAAGACGAAGAAAACAATGAGCGGAACACGGGAAGCATTCACAAAACGAAATAAACTTTCTCGTCATTTGCGTGACCGTTTTCGTTTTAGATTTACACAAATTATTCATCAAGAAGCGTAACAGGAAATTCCGCTGGAATCGTGCACGTCTAATGTAGGTCAAATGCGCGTGGGCTGGCCCGGCGGTGGGTGCTGCGCCTACGAGGATATGCCACAGCAACTGGAGCAGCCAAATGAGAATCGAAGTATCCCTGGGCTGGGCTGGGCGCGTGAGCCTGTATTTTCACACGGTACGCGCATAAGCATTCGCTTGAATAGAGAAAACCGCCGCTTGTCAATTACAGTAGCGACGCGATTCTAAGGCGCAGATGTAGCCACGCCCCCGGGCTGTTTATCCACCACTCCGTCTGAAATGCCATAAATATTTTATTCCAAATATTATGGTTTCTGTTTAGAATGCCCGAATTTTTTTTTACCGAAAACCAAAAAAATACAGTTTTGGAGTGCTGGTCTTTGCCTCGTGATTTTTCTCAGCGAGAATTTGCCAGAGCGGAGAAAATCGGAGAGGATACCCTCCGCTGATGGCTCACGTAAGAGCCTGCTTTTTCTGGTTGATTGATCTCTTGATTGAAGATCTGTGAAGATGACTAAGCATGCAGGCCGTTGATGAGTTGCTTGATTGAAGACAGGCGCATTTCAGTGGGTAGGTGGTTTTCTACGCACACCTGGGCCATATATACGGAAAACGCAGCTTGCGTTACGTCTTAGAATCGCGTCACTAAAGTACCGTACGCTCGCGATCTCAAGGGACAGCTAAGCGCCGTCTCAGTGCAGCACATACACACACACCGGTCTAAATATACGGCGCAAGGCGGGCGGAATGCACACCTAGGGCATAAAAGTGCCCCTTGAAATCGCGAGCGTACAGAAGCTGTTGCTCTTTTTCTGCGTCCCGTTCCTGCGTTTTTCTCCTCTCTTCTGCTCGCTGTATGATCCCGCCATCCAACACTTGCAAATATTCTGCAAATTGCCGAGATATTTTTTTTCGTTTCACATTCATATGCGCAGCTTTTGTCCGTTGGTGTAAAATATTTTTCCGGATTCCTGCAGCAAAATGACTGGTCGCGGTGGAAAAACTGCTCAGAAAAAGCGGGTACGCTGGTATTTTTGAAGTTTATTTTTCCATTGCAATCTAGATGAAAAATGGAAATTTAAGTTTACTGGCGTAGGATGCTGAATTTACTAAAAATACCACTTTTTTCGCCATTTTTGTTGGAATTTTTTGAATTTGGTGTGCATTGCACATTTAACTTGTTTTGCTGGGGCGCATTGCACACTGCAGACGTTTTACCTGTGCGGAAAACGCACATTCGATGCGCACTGCACGCTTCACCTTATCAATAATCAACAAATCAATCAGCCGATTGTGTGCCAAAATTATTTTTCTTCATTTTCTGCTCTTCTTACCGTGTTTAGACCTCGAAGTCGGCCAAGGCGGGTCTGGTGATGCCCGTGTCCCGATTCATCCGCGCCCTGAAAAAGGGGAATTACTCCAAGCGTCTCAGTGCAGCTTCAGGAGTCTACGCGGTACGGTGGAAACTCCTGGCGAGAAATGTCAGCGAGTGCTTCCACTTGTTTGAGCGTCCATTGTTATTTTCAGGCCGCCGTTATTGAATACTTGGTCGCTGAAGTCCTGGAGTTGGCCGGAAAAGCCTCGTAAGTAAAATTTGCCCGCATTACTGCGTCATTGAATCAATCAATCAGTCAGTTCGCTTGATTGAATATCAATCAATCAATTCGTTCGCTTGACTGAATAATCAATCAATTAATCAATCAATCAGTTCGCTTGACTGAATAATCAATTAATCAATCAATCAGTTCGCTTGACTGAATAATCAATCAATCAATCAATCAATCAGTTCGCTTGACTGAATAATCAATCAATCAATCAATCAGTTCGCTTGACTGAATAATCAATCAATCAATCAGTACGGTTGACTGAATAATCAATCAATCAATCAATCAGTTCGCTTGACTGAATAATCAATCAATCAATCGATCAGTTCGCTTGAATTTGCAGGACCGACAACAAGAAGCGTAGGATCTCCCCCCGCCACATCCAGCTGGCCATCCGCAACGACGAAGGTAATTATTGTTCGTGGTGAGATGCTCAGATATTTTCCCCTTTTCCAGACGTAGGTGAAATATGAGTTTGATTGCTTGTCACACTACAGAGCTGAACCGCTTCTGCGAAGGTGTCGTCATCTCCCAGGGCGGAGTGATGCCCAACGTCCATCCCGCGCTGTTAAAGCAGCGAAAGGACTGGAAGAGCTCCGATACTGCCATTCTCAGCCAAGAGCAGAAGCAGTCCCTTTGTAAGTGGATCCGCTTAGGCATCCGTGAATTTGACTGCGTAGGCTGTGGGACCAACACTTTGTCTGTCTGAAAG
>LRSR01002423.1:0-65293 GCA_001579985.1 Hypsibius dujardini
TCACTGGAGGAATTCGAGGATTACATCATCGTTAATGGCATGCAGTTCCAGAAACCGTTCGTGGAGAAACCCATCTGCGCGGACGATCACAATGTGTACATCTATTATCCCTCATCGGCCGGAAGCGGAAGTCAACGGCTGTTCCGGAAGGTATTCACCTGCCCGAATTGTCCACATATCTAATGGGGATTTGAGTGTAGCGTTAATTGTACCGTCCTTCAGATTGGCACGAGGAGCTCTGTTTACTCCAGCGAAAGTAAGGTTCGGCTGACGGGATCGTACATTTACGAGGAATTCATGCCGACCGATGGAACGGACGTTAAGGTCTACACCGTGGGTAAAGCTCATTCACCACTGGCTTTCCTCGTTTGTTTGTTCGTTCCTGGCTCATTCACCACTGGCTTTCCTCGTTTGTTTCCTCCCTTTGTTGGTTTTCGCTAATTTTTGTTGTGACATATGTAGGACCGGAGTACGCGCACGCAGAAGCGAGAAAGTCACCCGCTCTAGATGGAGTCGTAGAAAGAGACAAGGAGGGGAAAGAGCTTCGTTTCCCCATCATTTTAAACAACATCGAAAAACTGATTTCCAGGAGAGTTTGCACTGCTTTTCAGGTCAGTGGTTTTCTGCGGATGCTCTTCGGGTTTTGCAGGTCTTCTCTACTCTGTGTACCTTTTTATCTGTTTGATTGTGAATGCATCTTGCTATCTGTCTGCCTTTTTCACCGTCTGCTTGTCTGTCTGTCTATCTGTCTGTCTGTCTGTCTGTCTGTCTGTCTGCTTGTCTGCCTGTCTGACTGTCTGTCTGTCTGCTTGTCTGTCTGTTTGCCTGCTTGTCTGTCTATCTGTCTGTCTGCCTGGTTTTTTATTGATTATTATGTGTAGCAAACTGTTTGCGGATTTGATCTGCTTCGTGCCAACGGGCGGTCGTACGTCTGCGACGTGAACGGATTCAGCTTTGTCAAGAATTCCAGGATTTATTACAACGACTTCGCCAAAATTCTTGCCAATTTAATCATGCGCCGTCTAGCGCCGGAGCTGCACATCGGGTGGTCTATGGTATTAACCCAATCGAATCTCAACTAACTTGAACAATTTCGTTGAGTTAGTCAATTAAATTGAAACTCGTTAAAGCTTTTTTAATTAATTTCGCTGTTTTTAATGCAGCCGTATCAGCTGGAGGATCCTCCCATCGTGCCCACGACGATCGGTCGATTGATGGAACTCCGCTGCATGGTGGCCGTAAGTGGTGAAGAACGGCGTATGATTTACACACATAGCCACAATTTTGGGTGGCAGACTTTAAGCCAAAAAGGGTGGTCCGAGTTTAAGCCAAAAAGGGTGGTCCAAGTTTAAGCCAAAAAGGGTGGTCCGAGTTCGAGCCGAATTAAGTCACCGCACACACGCGCTCTTGACTACAGCTGACCATTGAGCCTTTATTCGATTGATTGATTGATTGATTGATTGAACTTGTTTATTTTGGCGGAATTTAGAGCAGCTTGCTCAATCTAATTTTTCCGCTTAGTCAGACATTAAATAAATTCAAGAGAAAGTAGTGGCAAGTTCTAGCCAAGAATGGCTCAAAACTCAGACCACCCTGATGGCTTGAACTCTGCCACCCAAAATTGTGGCCGTGTGTGTATTACCGTTTTGTAGGTGGGCAAAAGTTGAATTTACGTCTGTGCTGTCTAGGTGGTTCGCCACGGGGACAGAACGCCGAAGCAGAAGATGAAAATGGATCTGCAGCACGCCAAGTTTCTCGCCATGTTCCAGAAGTTTGGTGGGACATTCGACGCGGAAAGCCGGGAGATAAAATTAAAGAAGCCCAGTCAATTGCAGGAGGTGCTGGATGTGGTGAGGGACTTGCTGATCAACCATCGCAGTGAATCTGTCGTAAAAGAAAAGCGCGCCAAGCTTATCCAACTCAAATCCGTTCTGGAAATGTATGGCCATTTCAGCGGCATCAACAGAAAGGTCCAGATAAAGTACCAGATGCCCGAACCAACCACTGCTGAAGGTTAGAGCCGTTTTCAAGGCAACCTTTGCATTCCTGCTTTCGTCTGACTGCCTGTCTGTCTGTCTGTCTGTCTGCTGTCTGCCTGTCTGTTTGTCTGTCTGTCTGTCTGTCTGCCTGTCTATGTGTTTGTCTGTTTGTCTGTCTGTCTGCCTGCTTCCCGGTCTGCATGTGGTAGCCGTTTGTCACGACAGATTCGACATCCGTGGATTCGGGGATTCCTAGCGGCCATCTGGTCCTCATTATGAAGTGGGGTGGTGAACTGACGCCATTGGGCAAATATCAGTCCGAACAGCTTGGCCAAATGTTTCGTTGCATGTATCCCGGTTCGGGGGAAGTATCTGCTCAAAAAGGTCATGGACTGTTGCGGCTGCACAGCACATTCCGGCATGATTTGAAAATCTACGCGTCGGACGAGGGCCGGGTCCAGACCACAGCTGCCGCCTTCGCTAAGGGCCTTCTGGCACTTGAAGGGGAGCTCACTCCCATCCTGGTGCAGATGGTGAAGAGTGCCAATACCAATGGCCTACTAGACAGTGATCTCGATGCGCGAGATTTTGAGAAATCGTAAGATAGTTGCTTCGATTCGATTTAGTGATTCATTGATTTAGTGATTGATTGGTTTCATTCCTGTAATTTTGGTAGAGTGAAGAAAAGGCTGAAAGTCTTGCTGAAGCAGGATCGAACTTTCACCGGCGAAGACTTCTCGGCTTTGAATCCATCCGAGTCCATTGCCATTAATAACGCGATGAATGCTGCGGAGAATCCGGTGGCGTCGTGCGAGGAAATGCACCAGTGCATCAAAGACCTTAATATCGCGATTAGAGAGAAAGCAGCTACTCCAGGCACTGATTGTGAGTGAACTGTTGAGGACAATGAATACCAATATGGAGGCAAATATGCAGACAGAAACAAACAGACGGACAAACAGACAGTTAGACAGACAGACAGACAGACAGACAGACAGACAGACAGACAGACAGACAAAACAGACAGACAAACAGACAGTTAGACAGTCAGTCATACAGACAGACAGGCAGAGCGTATGACCTTCCTAATCTCCGTTGGGTTATTAGTACCCACATTGTATACGGGAGAAAGCTGGGAGCTACTACAACGTCGATGGGGCAAGTTGGAAAAGGATTTTCGTGTCAGGGATCTCGATTTTGACATCACTAAACTACCTGACATATACGACTGCATTCGGTAAGCTGTATGTTTCCTCTCTACCTAGTGGTACGAGTTGTACTGGTTGTAGCTCCTTATTAGTGTTCATAAGTTCAAGGCCTTTTTTTGATAGATTTGATATGCATCATAATCATTGGATTAGCCGATTGCCGTTTGCCAAACGGCTCTTCGTCCTGGCCCGCAACATGTCAGACATAGTAGTACCGTTAGAATATGGCATTTCGGCTAATGAAAAACTGTCAATTGCCGAAGGGATCGCTTCACCACTGTTGCGTAAGATCAGAGCAGACTTAAATCAAGTGGTCAATTACACCGAAGATGTGGAAAATGTTAATCGTCTTCACCCCCGGTAAGACTGTCGGTCTGTCTTTCTGTATGTTTGTCTGTCTGTCTGCATTTTTATTTGACTGGCTGTCTGCCTGTCTGTCTGGTTGTCTGTCTGTCTGTCTGTCTGTCTGTCTGTTTGTTTGTTTGTCTATTTGCCTGTCTGCCTGCCTGTTTGTCTGTCTGTTTGTCTGTCTGTCTGTTTGCCTGTATGCTGGTCTGTATGCTTGTCTGTTTGTCTGTCTGTCTGTCTCTAGATGTTTTCGTTTTTTACTTTCTTGAACAGGAGCTTTTTCTTCAGGTTTTCAAGCAATCCCGGTACGCAGAACAACCACCTCGTGCGAAGCCGATTATACTTTACCAGGTAGTCCCTGTGGGTGTCATTAATCCCAAGCAGATGTTGATCACTACCGATTTCCGTTTTAGTGAAAGTCATATTCACTCCTTGGTTAACATCTTGCGGTTTGGAGGACTCTTCACGGTATGCTCTGTGGCCTATTTCTCCATACCCCGTATTCTTTCGAACTGCGCCTTATGACTGAATTCTGATGATTCAGAATGATGATCCACAGTGGATCAGGGCGCGAGATTATTTATCCTCGGTGCCGGAACTGAACTTTCTGACTCAAATCGTCATTATGCTCTACGAAGACACCAGCACGGACCCGGAATCGGATGAGCGCTTTCATGTGGAGTTACATTTTAGCCCAGGCATGGAGGACAAGCGGGTCCCAGGTGATCGGGATCCCTCGAGTGCCTCTAGTAGCCGGAGAGGATCTGCTCAGGTAGAAACTTATTTACAGCATGTCATTCGATCTACCTCCACCTTGCCATTGAAGTCAATCGATTCCGTGCACGATCTAGACTGCGTTGCAAGATGACGTGGATGCCTTAGCTCTGGAATCTTTGAAAACAGCTGGACAAAAACTCTTTCTACCCAGGCAGATGTCGGTGACCCATTTGTTTGATGGTAAGATATTGCGTTTTACATCGAGCATGTACTTAGTTTGACTGTCTATTTGTCTCTCCCTCTGTCTGCCTGCCTGCCTGTCTGCCTGCCTGTCTGCCTGCCTGTCTGCCTGCCTGTCTGCCTGCCTGTCTGTCTATCTGCCTGCCTGCCTACCTGTCTGTCTGCCTACCTGCCTGTCTGCCTGCCTGCCAATCTGCTTCTTTGAATTTATGTCTGTCTGCATGTCTGCCTATGGGCCTGACTGACTGGTTGCCTGGCTGACTGATTGATTGTGAAGGTCGAACTGACTGGCTGCCAGATTATCTGTCTGGCTGTTTGTCTGTCTGTTGGCTAGGGTTTGTTTCTTTTCCTGGGTCTATGTCTGTCAGTCTCTCTGACTGCCGGCCTGCCTACCTTCCGTCCTCCGTGTCTGTTTATGTGTTTGTGTCTGTGGGCTGTCTGTGTGTTTCATATTCTTAACTTTTGCTATGAATGTGCTTCCTCTTCCAGAGAATACGGACAGCTCGGCAACCATCAATTATCCTAAGACTAAGCGAGATCGTTTCTTGACAAAAGTAAAGGAAACCGGAGTCATTACCAACCGCGTGTTCAGTACAGCTGTGATAACGGGACAAGTGACACCTTCGAGTGAAGCGTCGGTGGGCGACCCGGACGACGGTAAAAAATACATTCGTTTCTGCGTTCACATTGAGAGAAATTAACCTTCGTGTTTCTCCTTTCGTGGTCCGTAGAGTCCGCATGCTTCCGCGTCCCGAATGTTCGTCCCCTGGAAACTCTCCACAACGCCCTGTCCTTCCGGCAGCTCGATACGTTCCTGCAGAATGTCCTCGATGGCAACTGCAAAACCGCCTCGACGCTGTCCGAGAAGAACAAATCCCCCAACGACGGTGTACCCTCCGTGGCGTCGTGCCACTTTGCCGAATCGTGGGAACTGCCGGAAGCGAGGACGTCGGATGACATTGTCACTGTTCCGGATGATGCACCGGAAGAAGGCATCTCGGTGGTGGACAAAGTTTCTAGTGCTAGAGTTCGTTGACAGAGTATTTTTTTATACCTCCCCTCCCCTCGCCCCCCTTCGCCTCTCCCCCCGGTGTATTACTGGTATTACAAGTTGTTGGCCTTAAATAATTTGGAACCATTACGTGTGCTTTGTTTTGTTCATTCCGGCAGCTAATGCGCAACGCCCAATTTGCGTTGCAATCTGTGCAAAAGCTGAGTACGTGTTAATTAACAAACGGTCTTCTCGTCAGTCCACTGGCCAGCTCCTTGCGCCAGCCCTGCTTTATACTTGAAAATAGGAACTTAAAATCGTAAGTGGACATGCGCTGACGAGCCGGAGATGACTGATGCTCCCTGAAATGCGTTCCCCAGCACCGCAAAAAAGCTCAACTGTTAGGAGTTGACACAATTAGTAAAAATGAAAGTTAAAAATGTGTACGAAACATTACTGGGCAACAAGCGATCAACAGACGTACCAACCCTGCGCCTCGCATCTATCCACCTGCTGGCTCGGCTACGGCTGCTGCGCCTTCTAGTCCTCCGTCGCGAGCTCTTCCCGTGGCTCCTTTCATTTTTTGGCGGAAAGTTAAAAAATCTGTACGAAACATTACTGGGTAACTAGCGATTGATTGGAAGACCGATCAACGCTGCAATCTGAATATTTCCAGAAATGTTACCTTGTGGCAGACATTAGGGCAGCTCAGTGGTGTGGTAGCCAATCACACACTTCGGCCACACCCCATTGCCACGCCCAGGACTGTGACACAGACAGACATTCTCAAATTTGAGCACTAATGCTACGTTCATAGTCCGTGTTATTTGCCAGAAGAACACCTCAATTGTGACATAGGTATTCACTATCGATGCGCATATAACAATTGTCGTATGACATTTTGCAAGAGGAACTATGAACACTCACCAAACATTTCGCAAAACATTGCCAGACAAGTGTTAATTTGGGGCGTGGTCTCGCAAGAATCATCTGGCATGCCAGAGCTGGCCAGCCAATTATAAACTGGATGGTTTGGAAGTTTCCTTGAAATTCCTATTTCGAAGTTGTTCTCCAGTTTGATATTGTTGATAGTATTTTTCAAATAATATTATATTATCCTGTAATATTAAGTTGCTAGTGCTGCAACTAGGACAAGCTGCTGGTACAGTACCAGCAGCTTGTTTTATTCCTTCGGCAAATGGTTATTGAAAACCATGACTCAAAATTTTGAAATAGAAATTACTGTGACAAATGGAATGGCTGCAGTGATTTCCTTGAGCGGAACTATGAGTTGTCAAGCTACTTCATATCTCTGACTGGCAACTATGAACATGTGTGTCAGACGTCTTTTCTCGCACTGACGTCACGTCCTCGCATCTCGCAATGTTTGGCGAGCGGTATCGCAAATCTCGCAAAACTTTCGTCTGACAATGACTATGCATAAATGTCTTGGCATGTCGCATCTGACACGGACTATGAACGTAGCATAAGACAGTAGTAACTAATGGACGACCTTGTTGCTTCGCTCATCGGTCTGATAACTTGAGTACTAGTAAAAGAGAAGCCAATAGTGCGACTCCCGTGACTTGCTAAACGAGATGACTGAATGTTTAAGCATTCAAATTGTTTTTAAACTGTTCAACCTTTTCACAATGCAATGCCTCGAATGAAAAATGTTCTAGCAAAGGGCTACAACAAGCATTTTCAACGGCACTAGAAATTGCCTTTTAAACGGAGGATCCGCATATTTAAAATTTCAAAATATGCTAAAAGGATTCGCATGCAATGCGTGCGACCGAGTGTCTGAAGAACTTCCTAAAATGTGGTATAAACATCCGGTGCTGCTCTACTGGGCGGCGACCTGGTGTTAGTACGTCTGGAATGAGTTTTTTTGGGGGGAAATGTTATATCGATCGCGAGCCGGCCGGGGTAGTTCTGCCGGTTCAACTGTGAGTGATCGGAAATAGACTTCGGGACGACCTAGCCAACTATATTTGGGCTCTTCTGGTGTTGCCCGTAGATGTAACTCGGGGAGCGTACCACCCTGCGCCTCCCATCCACCTACCGACTCGGCTACGGCTGTTGCGCCTTCTAGTCATCCACGAGCTCTTCCCGTGGCTCCTCCTATTGGTGGACGAGAACGAGGGATGGTTGCTGCTGCTGAATGTACTTTATAGAGCTAAGCCTTGGCCTGCACCAACTGCTGGACTGCTTGTTAGGCGGCGATGAGAGGGCGGCAAGGATGATGCCTCTCGTCTTCTCATTGATTGATTGCAAAGATGTGCGAACCACAAGACCGCACGTGCGGATTGATTAGTTGCGTAAGCAGTTCAGTTACAGTTTTCATCCTTTCTGCAGTCAATTCAGTGTAACACTTTTTAAAAGTAATATTAAAAGTTTTATAATAATATTGCTCGACCGAATGATATTGTTACAACTCCGAATTTTTTGCTCAGCAATTTGCGGAGTAACAAGCGCTTGATTAATCGATTGAAATAACATATATAGTAAGTGATAGGGCATACTTGAAAGATACTTGGGTTAGGTCAGTGGGAGAATCAGAGTCTCCATCGATCTCGAATGTGATTTCAGCTGTTAAATATTGTTTGATTTAAAGAGCTAATTGTTCGTTTAAGGCTATGGAAATATAGATAGACATGATCAATTTATTTACCCATATTGTTGAGATGCTCTCCGAAGTTGTAATTTAATTGTCCAGATGAAATTCTGAAATGTTTCCAGACAGAACACAATAAGAATTATTAAAGGGCACGTCGTGGCTTTCAGTAGACGAAGTGTCACAACACAACGTTTGTACAAACCAAATCGCCGGAAACATCTGCTATTCAACGTTGTTGTAAACCGGGAATCGCACGAAATAATGAATGCCAAGGAAAGGTTGACGAATTTCAATCAATAGTGAACCCTGTTTTTACTTGTCACAGGTGCCCGGCACAAGGGGCAAACGTTAATGTCCCTTTGTGAGCAATCTTGACAAATGCAAATATGACCGCACGGAATCAGCACCATGTTTTTTGGCAAATCTTGACAGATCGAGCATAGTTTTTCATCCTCTTGCGCCTGAATCACTAAAACAAAGGCACGTAAGGTTAATGATTAGATTAAAAGTACAATACACCCTTTATTTTTAAAACTGAATTAAACTTAATTACGTTTGTCTACTTCCTCTTCGCGACCCATTTTGATCAAGACTCTCGTCAAAGCAGCAGACACTTTTCCATCATTGATGGTTCGCTTAACCATTCTAAGATACGCCTCCGCAGCCTCCCAATCGTCTGTGAAAATAAAACGACTAGTTAAAACGGAAGTCTCTGTTAATGGTCACACCAAAGCTTACTGAAGTCATTTGCTCGGATCGTCTCTAGTAAAACCTTATATTGAACGGCACAAGTCGCGTCAGTATATGCCCGCATGGCTTCGGCATGTTTGGCGACCCGCATGAAACCATCGCCAATCATCTGTTGTAGTCGAGTCTTTGAATCGCTGCTTCTGCTGTCTTCTTGATTTTTGGGGAACAGAATGCCGAAAATCGACTCCTGTCAACAGTCAGTTTTGTCATTGACATTTATTGGATACGACCACAAAATTCTATAACAATGATCGCCTAAACAACTGGTGAGCAAAAAATTTTTTCAATGTCCTCCACCCCAGTTTCCTGGCGGAGCTCCACCAGTGAACATTTATTTGTAGCACTAACAGCAAAATTCATCCGCTTTAAACGCAACGAATTTAATTGTTAAATATGAAAATATTTTACAACGTCTTGCTTGTAACTAAAATTGCCATGAACTTTGTGGCTGTTATTTGTTCCGCTTATGGGACTTTTAATATCAAATACAGATAAAGCTGACGGAAATCGACTGAATTGGTACTAATGATCAACTTTTAACGTCGAGTTACTCACCTTCGTACTCCCTTCGCGTTCGCAAAGCTTCGCAACAAGATCCGACGCTTCCTCGACTAGCTCGTGTTGAAATAGGTACGAAATGACGTCAGCATAGTTATATTCTTTGCAAGTTGCCATAATTTTTCGTAGCACCGGCAAAACCTCGTTTTTTCTTCCAGGATATTTGACGTTTAACAACGCGTCGAGGAGCCGATCTGTAATAATTCTTCAAACGCAACGTCATTAGAACAAAAACAGTTGAATCGAAAGTATTCACTTTTGGAGTGAGAATGTTAACTGACCTTTTGTCTGCTTCCATAAAGGGAATGTCAAGTAATTGTACCAGAAAGTCAACGATATCAACTGGGCGTTTAGCGGAGGCAGCCGAACACAGCGTATCAATGTACTGAAACGGTGTGTTTCGCAGCAGTGTATTGGTTCGCGGGTTCATCAATGTAGCCCATATTTGGTGAGATGTTGGGTTTTGATGGTCCAATATTTCCAGCCAGAGATTGTAGCTTCCACCAAGTAAAAGGTCTTCCACCAGTGCTTCGTGATCGTTCGCTGTATTTTTGGCGGGCGGTGGCGGAGCTGGTGCTTTGCGTGTCGGAGCGGTTTCGGGTTTGGTTACCGAAATATTGTTTGGGGCGTCAACGCTAGGTTCAGTGTTTGTTGATCTGTAGCTGAGCTTAAATCTTGGAAATTCGTTCTTATAAAATGCGTATATCCCAGCGCCAAATGAAATGATTGCAGCGCCCCATGAAGCATGCTCAAAGAAACGAGGGTGACTTTTAGCGTGCGCTTTGAGTTCATCCGAATCAAACCCAGATTCGACAATGCCTCCATGAAGCACCAGAATCAATTTGTCCTTGGTATCCAGTTTTGCAGTAACGATGACCTCGTCTATAACCGCACCCACCGTTTCGAAGATAGTTGCCTGTATCTTCCGGCAGCCTTGGCACTTCTGATTCAACACTTTTAAGTACAGAAGAAATATTTCGTTCATAGTTGGAACAAATGTGCCGTTTTGCAGACTCTTCAGGAGCGAAGCCGCGTTTCCACCACCGAACCAGTCCGTGTATCCCTTCTCTAGGGATTGTTCAGAATGATACTGTTGATCATGACCATTCGCAGCGCTAAACACCTGGACCAGGTCCCAATGTTGTTTTGTGGCTAATTCCGTCGGAATGTCCGCGTGAGCAAGGATGTCCATAAGTAAACCTTGATATTTGATCACCGATGCCCGTAAGCCTCTTCCGGCGTAATCTACCACAACATAGTTCTTCTGCGAAAATTGGACGGTCGGAGTGAACCGTCCAAAGAAGCAAGCAAGGGGTTCGGGAATGACGTCCAGCACAGCGATACCTGCAGCTTGTGCTGATTCCGTCACTGCAGCAATCGCAGCATCGTCAAAGCTCAACGGTACCGTCAGAACGACGTCACGAATTTCCTCGTGGATGTTGAGACACTTCAATTCAATGCTGGCCTTTCGTATCAATTCAGTAATAATCAGAGTGTACACGTTGTGTGGGGTTGTGGTGAGTACCTCGGAAGGGTATTGCGAGATCTTAATCCGAGATGCCCCGCTTGGTTCAAAAATCAGGTCGTATTTCCATCGTTTTTTGTTTATCAACGTTTCGGGTTCCCCAATCTTTTTACCGATGAGACTCTTGGCCTCAAATACACAAACTCCGTCGAAATCCGGTGACGTCAACGGGAATGGTGGCTGCTCTGGGTGGTGATTCAGAGGGAGACATTGGTTGTCCTTTGTGAACCTGACAAGACTTGGGATAGTTAGCGAAAAGAGATAATCACCGGTGTTCTGATCAAGAATGCACAGCGAACTCTTTACGTTTCCGATATCGATTCCGACACAGAGTGGCTGTTTTGCCATTCGAGTAGGCTTTTGCACTGGCCGAGATCGGACTTTCCGCCAAAGTTTACATTCGAAAAAGCTCGTTGTTCATTTAAATGAACTTGTAACGCCGAATTACAACGAAAAGTCGTCGGGTAAGAACGTATAATCGAAGAAATTGAATTTGAGAAACTCGCCGTGCACGCCTACGAGCGCGCATCGAGGGAAGTTAGCTTCTTCCGCTTGTGAATATCATGATTCATTTGCAAATACATATCGAGAACTAAATTCACTTATGTCTAAATTGGAGTCATACTGTTAGCGATAGGGGTATCAGAGCTCGAATTCCGTCAAGACTGGATTAATACGACGTGGGTGGACATTTCCAGTGGAAGAGATATGCTATCATTGCGCACCAACACTGTGTTATTGTCATACGATCTTATCGTAGCTTGCTCGTTTTCGAGATATAGTCTATTTCACGGCTGACGCGCCTTTACTGTACACTCCATGTGTTTCATGAACTATAACCTTATGTACGATATTCCGGTTAGGGCTTACCGTAGCATATCCCTGATGTGCAAAAGCTGCTAAATAACGCGCGCACACACGAACTGCATAGCTAAATTTTGTCACCGAACTTTATAGGTAGCGCTGGACTGTCATCTCTGTCATCTCTGAATTCAATTTTGTAGCTTGTCAAAACTTTCCGCTGTAAAAATCTTATGCCTTCCGTATTTAGATTATCTACAACATAATTTGTTCAGGAATAATGATTAGTGGTTACCTTAAGTGCTAAATTAATTTAATTTAAGTTCTCATTTCCTTAAGTTTAGAATAAAAATATATTACAAGCACCATAAAGATTGAAAGTTTAATAAAACGTTTGACAATAAAACTAGTGTCGATCTTAATTATAGATATTCCTAGTTTCACAGCACTGTTATTTAACACTTTACTGAGATTTTTTTCTTCTTCTTTTCTAGTTTTTGCGTTGAGGTAACTGCTCTAATCCTGGACATCCATCCTGCTGTAAATATTTCAAATATCAATCTGTGTGTTTCTAGATCTAAGGTTCGCCCTCTGGAATTTTCTTAACCTCTTCTAATTTAGTACCCTCCGTAGCGTCGTGTCACTTGCCGAATTGTGGGAACTGCTGGAAGCGAGGGCGTCGGATGACATTGTCACTGTCCCGGATGATGCACCGAAAGAAGGCATCTCGGTGGTGGATAAAGTTTCCAGTGCCAGAGTTCGTTGATAGAGTATTTTTTATACCTCACCTCCCCTCGCCCCTCGCCCCGTGTATTACTGGTATTACAAGTTGTTTGCCTTAAATAGTTTGGAACCATTACGTGTGTGCCGTTGTTTTGTTCATTCCGGCAGCTCATGCGCAACATCCAATTTGCGCAATAAGCTGAGTACGTGCAAATATAAAAACGGTTTTCTCGGCAGTCCACTGGCCATGACCTTGCGCAAGCCCCGCTTTAAACTTGGAGTTAAGAAATTTTATCAAACATTTTTGGATGCCAACATGTAGTGAACACTTTCCTTTAATAGAATCGAAACACAAATTTCCGGGTTTCAGAAATGTCAGCTTTCTTGCCATTGTTACTATCACACACCGTTAAGGCAACAAAACGGGAAGGTTTGAGATTTCGCAAGTGTCACAGACTGTCGGATTTTTCGAATTATTTTCTGGCTTCCAGCAAAGACGACTTTATATAACCTGACACCCGTTTAATTTGTTTAAACCGACATCGTAGCCCTAGTACACAACTGGCGTACGAAAAGTCTTTTTTCCGTACCCATTAAAGAGGAATTTTCACCTTAAATTTGTACGTAGAAACAGCGGTTAATATCATACATATTGTGTACGGCCACCAAAAAACGTACGCCGTACATATACCGGTAATATACAATCGTATTTATTTTAATCCGTGTATACAGTTCTCAGCCCTTAAAAACATTACGCGGGAGAAATATAGTGTCAGATGAAAATCTTTAGAGAAATCTTATGTAATTCGTAAGGCGTATTTTATACATACTTTGTAAGACCATACGAATATGTTCAGGTCTTACTAACTTTGTAGGGCTGGATGGGCGGAAAAGTTGTAGTCAATGCCTTCATCTTCCTGTGGACTTCTGTCATACGACTTATGAAACTATTACCTGTGTTTGTTTGAAAACAATTACCTGTGTTTGTTTGAAAACAATTCCCAGAATTGTTTCAAAAGTTTCGTTTAGACGGGTTAAACATCGAATCCCTCGAACCTTTAACTACTGACGCTGGATAAACCAGGGTATAATGGCGCCTGAATATTGTTCCGGTCTTCCCAAAGCCGCGAAACGTGAAAGCATAAGTTTCACAATTCTTCGCGAAAATGCTAAAGTTGTTTTAGAACTATTTTGAACTCATATTTCGCTGTGTTTTAAAATAATTAGAAATCCCACCACTGCGTCCCACAAGATGCCAAATCCTGCGCACCCTGCACAGACTTTTATTCTGTCATTTATTTCTAAAAACGTATAGTCTGCTCGGATTTCGAATAAGAATGAATTCCAGGCAAACGCTATGGGTTGAATCGGTGGGGTGGCGGACGGCGCCACAAGTGTAAATTATAAACAACACTCATTCAATTTACACTTGTGGCGCCCTCCGCCACCCCATCGATTCAACCCATAGCGTTTGCCTGGTAAGGCGTATAAATTTTGAACGCTCACACATATCGCTTCACATGAATTTAGACGGATAAAAAGAGTGGTCACACGTCCTAGAAACGATCTCACAAATTATGTGCGGAATGGCGTATAATTTGTGTGAAAATTTGACTTTTCGTATGACTTTTTGTACTTAATTTTTTCATGTTTGCTAGGGTAGGTGGATATGCGCGAGCGAGCCAGAGATGAATCAGGCTATTACACCCTTTTACAACAGCGTGATGATCGAGTTGTAATTTAATTGTCCAGATGAAATTCTGAAGTGTTTCCAGACAGAACAAAATAAGAATTATTAAAGGGCACTTCGTGGCTTTCAGTAGACGAAGTGTCACGATACAACGTTTGTACAAACCAAGTCGCCGCAAACATCTGCTATTCAACGTTGTTGTAAACCGGGAATCGCACGAATTAATGAACGCTAAGAGAAGGTTGACGAATTTTAATCAATAGTGAACCCTGTTTCTACTTGTCACAAGTGCCCGGCACAAGGGGCAAACGTTAATGTCCCTTTGTGAGCAATCTTGACAAATGCAAATATGACCGCACGGAATCAGAATCATGTTTTTTGGTGAATCCTGGCAGATCGAGCATAGTTTTTCATCCTCTTGCGCCTGAACCACTACAACAAAAGCACGTAAGTTTCATGATTAGGTTAAAATAAAAGTACGGGGTACCCTTTCAATTCACCACTTAATTAAACTTAATTACGTTTGTCTACTTCCTCTTCGCGACCCATTTTGATCAAGACTCTCGTCAAAGCAGCAGACACTTTTTCAACATCGACTGTTCGCTTAACCATTCTAAGATACGCCTCCGCAGCCTCCCAATCGTCTGTGAAAAGAAAACGACCAGTTAAAACGAAATTGTTCTGTTAATGGTTACAACAAAGCTTACTGAAGTCCTTTGCTCGGATCGTCTCTAGCAAAACCTTGTATTGGACAGCACAAGCCGCGTCAGTATATGCCCGCATGGCTTCGGTATGTTTGGCGACCCGCATGAAACCATCGCCAATCATCCGTTGTAGTTGAGTCTTTGAATCGCTGCTTTTGCTGTCATCTTGATTTTTGGGGAACAGAATGCCAAAAATTGACTCCTGTTAACAATAAATTTTGTCATTAACATGTATTAGATACGACTACAGAATTCTGTAGCAATGATCGCCCAAACATCTGGTGAAGAAAACTTTTGTCGATGTTCTCCATCCTTCCGTTCGCTGAATAATCTCATCACAAAAATAAATATTAATTTTCGCGTTTTCACGAGGAACCATTCTTGCGACAATAGAACGTAATAGCAGAACAGTTAGTTTTATTTTAGAGTTATTCGTCAGTTTTTGTGGGAGTATTTTCAATCAAACGCGGAGATTCGCCAAATGAACATTTTGTTTCTATTTTCATTAACAGCAATATTCTTCCGCTTTAAACACTACGAATTTAATTTTCTAAATCTGAAAATATTTTGAAACGTCATCCATGTTATTAATTTGCCGTGAACTTTGTGATTGCTGTTTGGTAGCTTATGGGATCTTTACATCGAATACTGATAAAAACCAAGTAAACTGAATCGATATTTATGTTCCACTTTATACGTCGAGTTACTCACCATCGTACTTCCATCTTCTTCGCAAAGCTTGGTAACAAGATCTGACGCTTCATCATCTAACTTGTGTTGAAATAGGTACGAAATGACGTCAGCATGGTTATAGTCTTTGCAAGTTGCCATAATTTTTCGTAGCACCGGCAAAGTCTCGTTCTTTCTTTCAGGACTTTTGACTGTAAACAGCGCGTCGAGCAGCCGGTCTTTGATGATTCTTCAAATGCAACGTCATTAGAACAAAATCAGTTCAATCAAAAGTATTTACTTTTGGAGTGAGAATGTTAACTGACCTTTTGTCTGCTTCCATAAAGGGAATGTCGATTAAATGTACCAGAAAGTCAACGATATCAACTGGGCGTTTAGCGGATGCAGCCGAACACAGCGTATCAATGTGCTTAAACGGCGTGGTTCGCAGCAGTGCATTGGTTCGCGAGTTCATCAATGTCGCCCATATTTGGTCAGATGTTGAGTTTTGATGGCCCAGTATTTCCAACCAGAGGTTGTAGCTTCCACGAAGTAAAAGGAATTCCACCAGTGCTTCGTGGTCGGTCGCTATGTCTTTGGCGGGCGCCGTTTGAGCTGTTGGTTTGCGTGCGATTTCAGGCTTAGTTACCGAAACCTTGTTTGGCACGCTAACGCTAGATTCAGTGTTTGCTGATTTGAAGTTGAGCCTAAATCTTGGAAGTTTGTCCTTATAATGTGCATACCTCGCAGCGCCACAAGGAATGACCTCATGAAAGGAATTAACCATTGGCGTACTTAAAAAATGCGTACTAAAACGAGAGTCACTTTTAACGTACGACTTGAGTTCATCCGAATCAAACCCAAGCTGGGTAATGCCTCCATGAAGCATCAGAATCAATTTCTCGTTGGCATCTATTTTTGCAGAGAAGATGACCTCGTCTATAACCGCACCCATCGTTTGAAAGATGGTTGTCTGTATTTTCCGGCAACCTTGGCACTTCTGATTCAGCACTTTTAAGTACAGCAGAAATATTTCGTTCATGGTTGGAACAAATGTGCCGTTCTGCAAACTCTTTAGGAGCGAAGCCGCGTTTCCACCACGGAACCAGGCTTTGTATCCATTTTCTAGGGATTTTTCAGAATGATACTGTTGATCATGACCATTCGTAGCGCTAAACACCTGGACCAGGTCCCAATGTTGCTTCGTAGCTAATTCACACGGAATGTCCGCGTGGGCAAGGATGTCGTTAAGTAAGCCGCGATACTGGATCACCGAAACCCGTAAGCCTCTCCCGGCGTAGTCTACCACAACAAACGTGTACCGCAACAATACGACAGGAATGTACCTTGATCCAAACAGGTAAGCGAGGGGTTCGGGAATGACGTCCAGCACAGCGATACCTGCAGCTTGTGCTGATTCCGTCACTGCAGCAATCGCGGCATCGTCAAAGCTCAACGGTACCGTCAGAACGACGTCACGAATTTCCTCGTGGATGTTGAGACTCTTCAATTTCTTGCTGGCATTTCGTATCAATTCAATGAAAATGAAAGTGTACACGTTGTATGGGGTTGTGGTGAGTACCTCGGAAGGGTATTGCGAGATCTTAATCCGTAATTCCCCGCTTGGCTCAGAAACCAGGTCATATTTCCATCGTTTTTTGCTTGTCGACGTTTCGGGTTCCCCAATCTTTTTACCGATGAGACTCTTGGCCTCAAATACGCAAACTCCGTCAAAATCCGGTGACGTCAACGGGAAGGAAGGCTGTTTTGGGTGGTGATTCAGAGGGAGAAATTGGTTGTCCTTGGTGAACCTGACAAGACTAGGGATAGTTATCGCACAGACAATCTCGTTCTTTTCATCGGTGACGTTCGGGTCGTAAATAAACAGCGAGCTCTCTACGTTTCCGATATTGATTCCGACATGGAGTGGCTGGTTTGCCATTTGAGTAGCCTCTGCACGGCGGAGATTGGACTTTCCGCCAAAGTTTACAGCCGAAAAAGCTCGTTCCTCATTATAATGAACTTGTAAACGCGGAATTACAACAGAAAGTCACCGGGTAAGAACGTATAATCGAAGAAAATGAATTTGAGAACTCGCCGTGCACGTCTACGAGCGCGCATCGAGGGAAGTTAGCTTCTTCCGCTTGTGAATATCATGATTCATTTGCAAATACATATCGAGAACTAAATTCACTTATGTCTAAATTGGAGTCATACTGTTAGCGATAGGGGTATCAGAGCTCGAATTCCGTCAAGACTGGATTAATACGACGTAGGTGTAAATTTGCAGCGGAAGAGATATGCTATCATTGCGCACCAACACTGTGTTATTGTTATACGGTCTAATCGTAGCTTGCCCGTTTTCGAGAGATAGCCTCTCTCACGGCTGATGCGCCTTTACTGTACAATCCTCTTGCAATCCAATCCTGAACTATAATCTTATTTACGATATTCCGGTTAGGGCTTACCGTAGCATATCCCTGATGTGCAAAAGCTGCTAAATAACGCGCGCACACACGAACTGCATAGCTAAATTTTGTCACCGAACTTTATAGGTAGCGCTGGACTGTCATCTCTGTCATCTCTGAATTCAATTTTGTAGCTTGTCAAAACTTTCAGCTGTAAAAATCTTATGCCTTCCGTATTTAGATTATCTACAACATAATTTGTTCAGGAATAATGATTAGTGGTTACCTTAAGTGCTAAGTTAATTTAATTTAATTTAAGTGCTCATTTCCCTAAGTTTAGAATAAAAATATATTACAAGCACCATAAAGATTGAAAGTTTAATAAAACGTTTGACAATAAAACTAGTGTCGATCTTAATTATAGATATTCCGAGTTTCACAGCACTGTTATCTAACACTTATTTTCTAGTTTTTGCGTTGAGGTAACTGCTCTAATCCTGGACATCCATCCTGCTGTAAACATTTCAAAAACCAATCTGTGTGTTTCTAGATCTAAGGTTAGCCCTCTGGAATTTCATTGACCTCTTCTAATTTAGTATTAGTACTAATTTTTTTAATCTCAATCGATAAATGTTCCAATTTTTCAAATACATGTTCTCGACGCTCAATTTTTTATGATACTTCTCAGGGTCCTTATTTCATCCGTGTCTCTCTTGAATCAATAACTGGATTGGAACTACGCCCACTTTTGCTTGATATTGAGCGACGCTTAGGGTACTGTTTGTAAAACTCCTTTGCTCGTGAACGTTTTCATTTCTGATTTTTTCTCGGCCTCTCTATTCGTTGGTATGCCGGTTACAGGTGATTGACTGTCTGTTTGTCTGTCTGTCTATTTGTCTATCTGTTTGTTTGTCTGCCTGTCTGTCTGCCAGCCAGATTACCTGCCTGCTTCTTCTTCCATAAAATACGAACAGTTCGGCAACCATTAACTATCCTAAGACTAAGCGAGATCGTTTCTTGACAAAAGTAAAGGAAACCGGAGTTCATCACCAACCGCGTGTTCAGTACGGCTGTGATAAAGGGATAAGTGACACCTTCGAGTGAAGCTTTAGTGGGCGACTCGGACGACGGTGCAAAGATACATTCGTTTCTGCGTTTACATTGAGAGAAATTAACCGTCGTGTTTCCCATTTCGTGGTCCGTAGAGTCGGCATGCTTCCGTGTCCAGAATGTCCGTCCCCTGGAAACTCTCCACAACGCCCTGTCCTTCCGGCAGCTTGATACCTTTCTGCAGAATGTCCTCGATGGCAACTGCAAAACCGCTTCGACGCTGTCCGAGAAGAACAAATCTCTCAACGACGGTGTCCCCTCTGTGGCGTCGTGCCACTTTGCCGAATCATGGGAACTGCCGAAAGCGAGGACGTCGGATGACATTGTCACTGTTCCGGATGATGCACCGGAAGAAGGCATCTCGGTGGTGGACAAAGTTTCTAGTGCTTTGATAGAGTATTTATTTATACCTCCCCCCCCCCGGTTGCTTTGTTCATTTCGGCAGCTTAAGCGAAACGTCCAATTTACGTTGCAATCTGCGCAACAAGCTGAGTGCGCGCAAATCTAAAAACGGTCTATTCGTCAGCCCATTCACTAGTCATGGGCTTACGTTAGCCCCGCTTTAAACTTGAAGTTAGGAAATGACATTTTACTAACATTCAGCAGAACCCAGGGAGTATAGTACTAGTACCACTCATGTAAGCTAGATAAACTTTTTAATGTCACCTATACCACATTTGTCTTCAACATTTCCGAGTATTTTAGGATTGCAGTCTTTCATGATGTATAATATAAACTGTCTTTACTGTAACAGGAAGTTCGTTAAAGTTTTTCGTACAGAATATTAAACTAATACCATCGTGACGAATTTTAGTAAACTTTAGTTTGATAAATTTATTACAGGTACTCTCAGTACAGACACCATCCACTATAATTAATGTCTGCTTTTTTTCTCGAAAGTCATAGTTACAATTTTGTCAAAAAATCTAACGTTTTAGGAAAAGTGCTTAAATTAATCGTGGACAAATTTTCTATTTGTTGTTGCTCTACGAGCTTGTTGGAGGAAACGTCATACTCTGAATCAATGCCTGTACTTATTGTGACTATCTGATCCCATATTTTATTCTCTACTCCGATTTTAATTAAATTCATTATTAGTCTTCCCACTACCAGTTATACCATAAACTATTGTGCTACTAGGATGCATAATAAAATTATTTTTACCTTCTAGGTTTTTGAACTGTTGTTTTTCACTGAGATTTGCTAGATTTTTGTAAGTGACAAAGCTAATCATTCCTATGCGTTCATAAGAATTCCCTTGCATCGAATAGATATATAAGTTGAAAATAGTTTTTTCTATTATTTGTATTACTCCCTCTGCCTTCCACAATGTTGCTCAAACTAATTTCTATGATTCTACTAGCTGTTTCAGTACAAGCGTACAGGTATTACTGTATTGCCGCGTGGAAGTGCTGGGAGCGTTGTTCGTTTTGAATGTTGTTTGAATGTTGTTATCACGATACAACGTTGGCACAAACCAAATCGCCGCAAACATCTGATATTCAACGTTGTTGTAAACCGGGAATAGCATGAAATAATAAACGCCAAGGAAAGGCTGACGAATTTTGATTAATAGCGAGCCCTGTATTTATTGGTCACAGGTGCCCGACACAAGGGGCAAACGTTAATGTCACTTTGTGAGCAATCTTGACAGATGCAAATATGACCGCACGGAATCAGAATCGTGTCTTTTGGCGAATCCTGGCAGATCGAGCATAGTTTTTCATCCTCTTGCGCCTGAATCACTACAACAAAAGCGTGTAAGGTTAATGATTAGGTTAAAATAAAAGTACAGGACACCCTTTATTTTCAACACTTAATTAAACTTAATTACGTTTGTCTACTTCCTCTTCGCGACCCAATTTGACCAAGACTATTGTCAAAGCAGCGGAAACTTTTCCATCATTGATGGTTCGCTTTACCATCCTAAGATACGCATCCGCAGCCTCCCAATCGTCTGTGAAAATAAAACGACTAGTTAAAACGGAAGTCTCTGTTAATGGTTACAACAAAGCTTACTGAAGTCCTTTGCTCGGATCGTCTCTAGCAAAACCTTATATTGAACAGCACAAGCCGCGTCAGTATATGCCCGCATGGCTTCGGCATGTTTGGCGACTCGCATGAAACCATCGCCAATCATCCGTTGTAGTTGAGTCTTTGAATCGCTGCTTTCGCTGTCTTCTTGATTTTCGGGGAACAGAATACCAAAAATCGACTCCTATCAACAGTGAGTTTTGTCATTAACATGAATGGGATACGGCTACAGAATTCTGTAGCAATGATCACCCAAACAACTGGTGAGCAAACAAATTCGTCAATGTTTTTCATCCCTCCGAATAATCTTGTCACAAAATTAAATAATGACTTTTGCATTTCTACGAGGAACTATTCTTGCGACTTTAGAACGGAATAGCAGAACGGTTTATTTTATTTTAAAGTACTGTATAATCTCGATGAAAACACGGGAACATCTTCAGTTGAAAAGAACATGCGTCAATTGTTACCGGTGTCTTATTGATTTAAACAATTGAGCATAAGACTGCATTCAATTGATTACGGGTGTAATGCTGTAATCGTACGGGCAGGATTTACCACACCGGTGGGCAAAATAAGCGAGCGTTCGATTGGCCAACAATTATTCCCGTGTTTTCATCGAGATTATACAGTAATTCGTTAGTTTTCCTGGGAGCATTTTTAATTGAACTCGGAGTTCCACCAAATGAAAGTTTGTTAGTAATTCCACTGACAACAAAATTATTCCGCTTTAAACGCAACGAATTTTATTTTCTAAATCTGAAAATATTTTATAACGTTACACATGTAAATAAATTCGCCGTGAACTTTGTGGTTGTTGTTTGTTATCTTATGGGAGCTTTTATATTGAATACTGATGAAAACCAAGTAAACTGAATCGGTATTTCTGATCCACTTTTAACGTTGAGTTATTCACCTTCGTACTCCCTTCACGTCGGCAAAGCTTAACAGCAAGATCCGACGCTTCTTCGACTAGTTCGTGTTGAAATAGGTACGACATGACGTCAGCATGGTTATAGTCTTTGCAAGTTGCCATAAATGTTCGTAGCACCGGCAAATTCTCGTTCTTTCTTTCAGAACCTTTGACGTTAAACAGCGCGTCGAGTAGTTGGTTTGTAATGAATCTTCAAATGCAACGTCATTAGAACAAAAACAGTTCAATCGAAAGTATTAACTTTTGGAGTGAGAATGTTAACTGACCTTTTGTCTGCTTCCATGAAGGGAATGTCAAGTAATTGTACCAGAAAATCAACGATATCATCTGGGCGTTTAGCGGATGCAGCCGAACACAGCGTATCAATGTACTGAAACGGTGTGTTTCGCAGCAGTGTATTAGTTCGCGAGTCCATCAGTGTCGCCCATATTTGGTCAGATGTTGGGTTTTGATGGTCCAATAATTCCAGCCAGAGGTTGTAGCTTCCAAGAAGTAAAAGGAATTCCACCAGTGCTTCGTGGTCGGTCGCTGTGTTTTTGGCGGGTGGTGACAGAGCTGTTGATTTACGTGCCGGAGCGGTTTCGGGTTTGGTTGCCGAAACCTCATTTGGCGCGCTAACGCTAGATTCAGTGTTTGCTGATCTATAGCCGAGTTTAAATCTTGAAAGTTTATCCTTATAATATGCGTACTCCGCAGCGCCATCAGGAATGGTTTCAACATAGATCTGTTTGCTCCGTATGCTATGGCTAATGAAATGAAGGTGACTTTTAACGTACGGTTTGAGTTCATCCAAATCAAACACACGTTCGGCAAAGCTTCCATGAAGCACCAGAATCAATTTCTCGTTGGCATCCAATTTTGCAGAGAAGATGACTTCGTCTATAACCGCACCCATCGTTTGGAAGATGGTTGCCTGTATTTCCTGGCAGCCTTGGCACTCCTGATTCAGCACCTTTAAGTACAGAAGAAATATCTCGTTCATGGTTGGAACAAACGTGCCGTTTCGCAGACTCTTCAGGAGCGAAGCCGCGTTTCCGCTACCGAACCAGGCCTTGTATCCCTCCTCTAAGGATTGTTCAGAATGATACTGTTGATCGTGGCCATTCGCAACGCTGAACACCTGGACCAGGTCCCAATGTCGTTTTGTGGCTAATTGAGTCGGAATGTCCGCGTGGGCAAGGATGTCAATAAGTAAACCTTGATACTTGATCACCGATGCCCGTAAGCCTCTTCCGGCGTAATCTACCACAACAAAGGTGTCCCACGATACGTCCGGAATGTAGCCAGCTCCAAACAAGCAAGCAAGGGGTTCGGGGATGACGTCCAGCACAGCGATACCTGCAGCTTGTGCTGATTCCGTCACTGCAGCAATCGCGGCATCGTCAAAGCTCAACGGTACCGTCAGGACGACGTCACGAATTTCCTTTTGGATGTTACGAATTTTCAATCTCTTTCTGGCTTTTCGTATCAATTCAGTGATGATCAGGGTGTACACGTTGTATGGGGTTGTGGTGAGTATTTTGGAAGGGTGTCGCGAGATCATAATCCGAGATGCCCCGCTTGGCTCAGAAACCAAGTCGTATTTCCATCGTGTTTCGTTTATCAACGTTTCGGGCTCCCCAATCTTTTTACCGATGAGACTCTTGGCCTCAAAAACGCAAACTCCGTCAAAATCCGGTGACGTCAACGGGAAGTTTGTCTGTTTTGGGTGGTGATTCCGAGGGAGGCATTTGTTGTCCTTTGTGAACCTGACAACGCTTGGAATAGTTAGACAACAGACAATCCCATCGTCCGGGTCAGCAATGACCAGCGAACTCTTTGCGTTTCCGATACTGATTCCGACACGGAGTGGCTTGTTTGCCATTCCAGTAACCTCTGCACTGCGAGGATCGGACTTTCATCCAAAGTTTACAGCCGAAAAATCTGGATGTTCATTATAATGAACTTGTAACGCCGAATTACAACGAAAAGTCGTCGGGTAAGAACGTATAATCGAAGAAGATGAATTTGAGAAACTCGCCGTGCACGCCTACGAGCACGCACCGAGGGAAGCTAGCTTCCTCCGCTTGTGAATATCATGATTCATTTGCAAATACATATGGAGAACTAAATTCAGTCCTGTCTAAATCGGAGTCATTCTATTTTCGATAGTGATGTCAGGCTCGAACTCTGTTATCGCTGGTTTAATGCGACGTGTGGGTACATTTCCAGTGGAAGAGATATGCAATCATTCTGCACCAACGCCTTGTTATTGCTGTACGGTCTTATCGTAGCTTGCCCGTTTTCGAGATATAGCCTCTCTCACGGCTGACGCGCCTTTACTGTACATTCCTTGTGTATACTGAACTATGACCTTATGTACGATATCCCGGTTGGGGCTTACCGTAGCATATCTATGGCGCTCGGATTTGTGTTAAACTGCTAAATAACGCATACACACACGAGCTGTATAGCTAACTTTTGTCACTTTGTTGATTACTAATCAATTAGAAGGCCCCCATTCAGGTCTACAGGAACGGTAAACGGGAAATACGAAAAATTGATTAACGGAAAGTGAAAATACGGGAATTTGAAACCTGGAAAATATGGAAAAAATTTAAAAAGCTAAATTTGAAAAACATTTGATCTTTCAAAGTAATTTTCAATTTTTTGTGGCGGATTTGAAAATTCGTGTTTTTTTTGCCGCCCACTGTCCACTGGCGAGTTAGAAACAAAATTAGCGATGAAAATTGTTTTTTACAGTTGTCCGCACCACATCTGGTTAAAACATCAATAAATCAATCGATGGATTCTCATACCAGGCATTCATTTTTTGACACAAAACGGATACCTTCGTTGACCATTGGCCACGTGCCAGTTAATAATCCGATTCAGATAATAATTTTCAGAGACTGTCAATAGATGATCATTTTCGTGGATGGAAAAAACCACATAGTTTTAGAAATTTTGGCCTGCGGAGACCGTTTTCACTCAGAAAAAAAGTGAAAACTGGTTATCTTTGGTAATTTCTGCCGGACATTGGTCAAGCAGCACATGAACAAACCATAATCTGTAATTTTCAAGCAAGACACCAACCTTTAAAATCAGTTGAGTTCAGAAAAATCGCTCAAACCATCTCTGCGTGAAAATTTAGAGGTCGCCATGTCGTCATTTGGGCGGTTCGGCCAAGTCAAGAGTTGATGACTGTGTGACGGTGGGTAAGCGAAGCAAAACATTTACACACTGTACCGTACAAGCGTCATGCGATGAGCGGCCTTGACAGCGAATCATTGGAATCAATGATTCCAATCGCGTTGTTTACCGATCATGTATTTGAAACATAATTTAAATGATCGAAAACCCGAATTTTGATTATAATTAGATATCCAAGTCTTTTATTTATTTTTATATATTACTTTAAAACCTACAATTCGATATTTAAAAATATCATTGTATTGTTGCATAGCAAATCCGAAAAAACACTTGAAGTAGTATACTGTTTTAATTACATAATTATTCTAAAGGTCGCACGTATCGTTTGTTTGGTTAAATAGAACAAAATTTGCATTTCTCTAACCATTGGCGATAAATTTGAATCAAATTTTATTTTATTAAACTCCAACGCGTTTTTATACAACATTCGTGATCACCTGCATATGGACCAGTGCCAGTAAAGTATACATAAAAATCGCTATTGATTTATTAGGGGCTACACATTTATCAAAAGGTACCAGAACGAACTGTACTGTAGTTTTAAACACTAAATACTAAATAAACATCTAATTTCCGAATTTTCCTATACCACTTCTGGCTGTTGCGTTTTCGGTCCGTCTGACACACTTCCATCCACCGCAGAAGCGTTCATCTGAATATTCGCCGCAAGGGGAGCTACGTCATTCATGCTGGCCGAAGCAAACGTTGCATCTACGGTAACGCCAAGTTGTCTCTCGGTCGCAGCAACGGTACTTTTTTTGATTGCAGGTATATCCATCGGAAGAGAGACTGCTCGTTCGGAAACTGGAGCTGCCGAAGGCGCTGTTTTTGCTGTGGTCGGTGCGCTCTTTGGAGCCTCAGCAGTCGGCGTTTCCACGAGAGCTCGAGGTAGTTCGATAGCGAGACGAGACACGGTGCCTTTTTTCCTTTTAACGCTTGCTCGTCGGCGCTGCATACCCGGCTCGAGAAACTTCGCATCGTAGCCGCCGGCTCTGGACCGTGACTTATTATCCGGACCGATTAAGTTGTCCGCTGATTTAGGTTTCCGAAGGGGTCCCACACGCATATCCGGGAACCCGGGCATGTCGTTGTGGTTACCCATCAGAGCGTCTTTGCCGGTTCGAGGAAACTGCACTTGCAGGCTGTGTCGCTTGACGAAACTGTCCAGTCGATCTTCAATGTGTCGCCTTGGAGTTTTAATGGATCTAAAATATGACCGCAGCAGTGTTCACCCAAATGTTCGTCACTACTGGAATTTGAATATTAAGCCAAATACTCACTGATAGTCCTGGTTTTTTATCTGCGTGTGTCGTCCGCCGCTCGGTCGCATTTCGTTGTGGTTACAATGCGGAAAAGAGGAATGACCGAAATGGTTGGCCGCTTCCTTGAAATCAATACATTCCTGCTC
The DNA here is from genome assembly GCA_001579985.1 of Hypsibius dujardini. Lineage (NCBI taxonomy): Eukaryota > Metazoa > Tardigrada > Eutardigrada > Parachela > Hypsibiidae > Hypsibius > Hypsibius dujardini. Next base: position 26,610 of record LRSR01002423.1, read on the forward strand.
GCGAATGTGCCGTAGGAATCGTTTGCTCAACGATGCGTTCTTGTACTTCAGCTCGCCAATCTTTTCGTTTCCATCCCAGTGCTGCACCATTTGGTGCCTAATGTACTCGAGATGTGGACGGACCGATGAGGTCACAAAGGCGTGTGGCCATCCGGCAGGTTTTCTACGAACGCCAAATTTAAATCTCCAATCAACAAATTTCATGCTTCTTAACTCAATTCGGTTCCTTCACTTACTCGCTTGGAGTCGGATCGACAGGCTTGTCGCAGGACACGCATGTGTACGCTCTAATGGGTCTATACACATACGGACATTCATGTCACAATCAATTTAATCACATGTGTGAGTTTGTCACTTGTGGGATCTTACTTTTTGCTGCCGGCGGCCGAGTCTACTTGCAAACACTTCTCCAACAACGTCAGCTTTTTTTCCATCGCACCAATATGCTGATCGGCTTTTTCGATCTTTCGCTCAACCTCACTGGAATTCAGTTGTGTCTCCAACCTCTCGGAGATATCCTTGATATGGTTCCCCAAAAAGTCGCCCTGCAAATGGTCAATCGGTGTGAGCCGATCGCCAGAGAAAACCGATAGCCCCACCAGTTAACAAGGCATTGCACGTTACCTGCTGTAGCATATTGCCTCGGATGTCCATCAGCTTCTGCTGCAACACATTGGCAAATTCCATAAAATGCGGCTTGTCGAGCTTGTTGTCCAGTAAGGACGTGTCAGCTTTCTGCAAAACCAAAAGGCGATAACTAATGCGTCGCCCTGTATCCTGTGTCTAGTTTTCTGAATGCACTCACATAACCCATTGGTCATACCCAACACTCAAATATGTGGGAATCAGTCTTACGCCATAGCCCGACCCGAAACCCGAAACGATGAGCGGAGCCCGACAAACCCGAAGCAAAATGTTATTTTTTGATAATAATAATAATAATAATAATAATATTTTGTATTAATATTGAATGAATCATTTTGCCCGAACCCATCCCGAACCTGACCCGCAACCCGAAAAAGAGCATTCACCGAAAAACATATTATTATTAGGAATTAGAACCCATAATTAATGTTAATGATGCGCAGCTGCTTATCCCTTTCTCATTGGTCAAGTCTCCTAGTCAAACCCTGTCCGATTTATGTCCGCTGTATCTTCGATCCCGCACGAGATCGTCTCATCTTCTCACTCTCATTATTGTTCATTCCGATCTTGCGAGATTTTCTTTCCGCCCCACCCGCCCTACTCACTGACCTCTCCGACTCAATAAACATACGGGGTTCTCGGACCCTTTTCCCTTATGACCCGTAATCCTAAAAAGAGCATTCACCGAAAACGATAATATTAACTAGAAATTTGAGAAATCTTGCGCTTCTGGTCAATATTACGGAGGAACTTGTTAATGTTACAAAACAACAGCTTCCCAAAGGATCGGGATGATCTTTCAACTGGGATGGTCTTAGTCCACAACTTCAAATGCCATGCCATTATACAATTGTCTACTTCGTAAGATAAGTGCAGTCGTTGAAAGAATCCCGCGCTCAACATGGCCGATACTCTTATGATATGCCGAATAATTTAGGATGGACTGGCTTACCGGAAGCAAAAGTTCGTTGACGGTGACCTCATCCGCTTTCTCTCGTTGCAGTCGCGTTGTCTGGAACTGAAGTACCTGCACAGCGAAAAAAGCAATTTATTTCTCGTCATTAGTAAAATCAGGTCGTACCAACTCAGAACTGACCACATACTCGCCGCCACGTACCTCAAGCTTAGACTGCTGTGTTCGCATGATATTCTCCAGGTCGGTCAGCCGCACTTCGATCATCTCAAAGTTCTCCGCACAAGCACGACAAAAGATCTCAAACTCACTGCGAGTCGGACCGTTCGTTCCCTATACGCAATAGACACACGCACACGCTCACCAGAAAATACTTCCACGTTAAAGGAAATATTATACCCTTTTGACGACTTACCCCAGCGGACCGTTCCGACTTGGCGTCCTGCTGAACCTGCGGCTGAATCAAAACTCGCGACGAGCTGCCTGCCAATTTAATAGCCTGTTCCTTCAGCTTCGTCGTCACCGACGCCAGCTCGGTGTGCAGTGTGTTCACCCGATTCTGCATTCGCTCCCAGTTCTTCTTCTGCTGATCCAAGGCTTTTTGCACATCCCGGATGTGGTTTAACATAGCCATGCCGTCTGCGCTGCCGACCGGTGTGAATGTCACATCCAATCCCGACAACGGTGACAAGGATGGGCCAGCCCGATGGTCCTGATCTTTTGGGGAGCCGGACGAGCCTGGTTGACCATTTGAACAGGAGCGTCCGTCTGATCCCGCTCGTCCCGCGTATGAATCCATTGCTGTCTGGAATGACGGATCGTCCGAACCCCGTTGGCTGTGGGGGCTGCCGGTGTATTCAGAACCGCCCGAATTACTACCACCATCAGACTGTCGGCCGTCTTCGTTCTCGTTCCCTCCACCGGATTCCCCGGACCAAGTGCCTTCGCGTTGGGTTCGTTCCTTCGATCCAGCGAATTCCCCATAATTATCCGCGCCACCGTCTATTATTTCTCCGTCTGGCTCCTCAACACCACTACCACCGAACCCAGTCCCACCGTTCCCGCCTAGTGAACCACCGATCGCTGTACCAGTTGCTGATGTAAGAGACCTCCGGAAGTTGTCAAAGTCGCTTCGGATTCCATCCGCTGTAAAATGGGTGTTAAAGTTAAAATAGAAACCTTGGAGAGACTTGTCCTCGGTATTAGTCGTTGAATGAAGGCTTACTTAATCGGTGGATGTCTTTCTTATGAGCGAGACCATTTAGATAGATCTGAAATCAAACTGAAAATCAAATTAAAAAGGAACAGAAGAGAGGAAATGTTTTTCACCTCAATTCTGCCCAGCCGTTTTTCGAACCGATGGCTCGTGCGGACCAGACGACCGATCTGTACCAGGGAGCTCAGCACGTCGGCATCGGGTTCGGTGATGAAAAGTGGCGACTCGACGTGAGATGAGCCGGATAGACGTATGTTGTTCAGAGTGGGAGACTTCGGCGAACCATTCGACAACATTGATATCGGGGTAGATTGCCGCGTCGACTTCGACCTGTCCGGACTGCCGCCGTAAATCTCCCCAAACTGGACTGCCGTTCCATCCCGAGTTTTGCCAGTGCCTTCGTCATCGGAGTCTTCCTGCACTCGTTGATTCTGTGAGCCATCGACATCGACATCTATACTCATAGTCGGATTAGTGGGATCAGTACCCGGATGCTGTTCGGCTCCAGCAGCGCCCTGTGCATCGTCGGTAAAAAATTCTTCTGCTGGGTCATTCTGGTTAGCGAGCGCTGTTGCGTTGTTGTCGGCTAAATAGAGTGAAATTGGCTGAGTCAGAGCTTGCTAAGTGTCACTGCAAAATTTGTCTCCTGTTGTTGTCTGATTCGCTCTGCTCTGCTAAGTCCTGTCTATCTGTTTATCTATGTGTCTTTCGTTCTTTTGGCCTGTCTGTCTGTCTGTCTGTCTGTCTGTCTGTCTGTTTGTCTGTCTGTCTGTCTGTCTGTTGTTTGTCCGTCCAGATCGTTTGCTGTACCAGGTGTAGACAAGTTGGGGCCATCGGTTGTCTTTTGGCCTTTCCACCCCCGGCGACGCGCCTCGTCCGATTGCTGACTCTCTGGAGTCGACCTGTTGGCTCCAATCGACACCCTGTTTTTCTCTTCTTCCGATCTGATGGACGTCTGATCGTCCGCGAATTTGGGCGACGATATCTTTGGTGCTTTCGAAAGTCGTTCTCGCTCTTTTCGTTCCGCAATCGGAGACAGAGATCGATTGCCTGTCCTGTTAGGCTCGCCCGACGGTGATTGCGAACGCTGTCCGCTTGCAGCCAGGGACATCTTTGCGTCCTCATTCTGGCGATCCACTAGAACAGCCCGAAGAGCTGGCCACGTGACAAAAGGCAATTTGTTAAAATTTGACGGAACGACAAAGTCCTCGGGTAAGCTGTCTGTGAGGATGTCTCCATTAAGAGCCTGCATAAAATGATCCAATTTTCAAAGAAAAGAGCACGTGTACTCGCCGTAAACCGTAGTTGAAGATTTGTATACCTTACATCTTGGAAGGCTGCTTCCGGATTCAGCATCCACTTCCGGATATAATTGATCAAATTGTCCTTTAAATTCCTAATCTTCCCCAAACCCTGTAGAACTTCGTCGATCATGCTGAAAGCTTTCTTGGTCGCTTGTTCAGCGGCATCCAGTCGCTTCACCAGCTGGGCCATCTGCCAGGCCTCAATCATCGGCCCGGACATCCGAACAGCGCCCGGCTGAGTCGGATCGAATAGACCCTGAGTCGAGGGATGACAAACTAAATTACTCTATTATATAAACTACAAAAACGTACTCAAACTAAAGATAACCTTCAAGTGCGAGCAAAAAATGTACTCAAACTAAAGATAACCTTCAAGTGCGAGCAAAAAACGTACTCAAACTAAAGATAACCTTCATGTGCGAGCAAAAAACGTACTCAAACTAAAGATAACCTCCAAGTGCGAGCAAAAAACGTATTTTAGTATGAGTAACTGCAACGATTGTGATTTTTTAGTTCAAGTTACTGAAATACAGGTGAAATGCTAATAAATACAGTGACGCTGATTGAATTAATTATTCTAGCTGAAAGTATACAAAAGGGCTACGTTAAAATAATAATGCAATAAACAAAAAAATAAACAAAAAACGCAAGGCGTGAATTTTCATAAAATGGAAAATAGTTAGAAAATAGTTAAATTAACATAAACAGAAAGCAGCTTATTAGTCTAAATTTTTGCTATCCATACCTGAGCCGGCTGTTCGACTGCCGAAAGACTTCCCTTACTGGGTTCGATAATATTCAACGTGAAACTGCTCGGATGGAATCCGGCACTCCCGCTGACCGACTTCTCCGACAGTCGCGCATTCGTCAGGAACTCGTAAAACGCCCCCATTTGTGACTGCAAGGCGCCCACGTTCTGCTCCAGCGCGGCGATCCGCTGCTGGTTCGCGAAAGTGGTAATGGAGGGCACGCGGAAGGGGTCTTGCCCCGTTTCTTGCAGTCCGCCATCGCGGTAATCCACGACTCCGTTGGCGCCGTCGGTCATCCCGCGACCGGCCTCGCGGATCATGTCCCGTGACGGCCGCTCTCGCAGATCCACGCGATCCCCGGCTACGTTCATCCGGTTGATGAGGTACTCCAGCAGGACGTACAGGCTGCGGAAGTTGACTACACCATAGTCGGGCGTCTTGAGGGAGAGGTTCAGCAGCTGAGTCAGACTGAGTGAGTCGGGGAGCGGTGCGTCTGAGGACGGTGGGACTTGTTGCTGATTCATTGTGGATGATATAAATCGGTTCGAATCGTAGTGAGTTTTATGATCAGGAGCGCTTCGCTGTGTACGGCTCTTCCGCGGTCATTTAAGCGAAGGGGCCACACCAGAAAGAGAGTGCGCAGGAAGTGAAGACGGCTGCTTGAAGGCCGTAATCGGGTGCCACAGCGGACTATCAGAATGTTTGAAATGTGTTTAGGAGAATAATTGAGAGTCAGAGCAAGTTTGATATATGACCTTTAAAACTCAAAGGTGAAAATCCTTCGATCGCTTGTCAATCGCGTTCATTTAACACTACTTTGGATAGCAACGGTAAGAATATGTTAAAGTTAATATTCTGTTTACTAATAGTTTCATTTATCGTTTTTTTTTCAAACAAAACAAAACAAATGTAGCGTGTCCGGCAGAGCGTTCGAATTTCCGGCACTGATTGGACTTCGATGCCTCAGCCACGGCAGGCCTGTACGCTCCAACCACTCAACGCCAACACGCCACCATTCCATGACGGGATAAAAAGGTTGAAAGCGAATCGCCAAAAGTCTAATTTTTTTTCGCTCCGGGCCGCTCTGAACTTCCGGATCCTGCTTGTATGATTCTTGGATTATGATTTTTTTCCCGTTCGGCAGTTAATATTATTACAGATCCAGTAATGCAACTTCTTTTTCTCGCCGTATTTAGGGATCGTAACGCCGCGTGAAAGAGACCCGGCATACTGACAGCTGGACCATGGTTTGAACTTATTGCAACAGGGGCCCGACGGAGCCGTAAATGGCGACCCCTGACGGCAGAATTAATCATCGCCCGATAGATCTGCCCTACGAATCTGCAGGTGATCCGCCGACGGCGTAGTTATTATTTCTCAGTTGGTAATTTTCCGTTTTTCCGTCTGGTTTTGGTGGTGGAATTGGGGATAAGAAACAGTCTGGCAGTTTTTTGGATAGACGTGGTGCTCCCTTTGGGGTCAAACCACTAGTGCATTATAGCATAACCTCACCGAATGAGATTAGTCGGAAAGCTTACCAATGTAAAACTTCTTCCAAACTATAAAAATAACTTTTGATCTGAGTCGGTTCCCGTCAATGTCACGCACAGGTAAATCTGATGTGTAAAAAGTCTTGGGCGATAGCTATCCGTAAAGCTCATTAATCGACCGTCTTCTTATACGGAATTTCTGTGTACGCGGGGCTTTGGCAAGATCGAAAGGAAGAAAAGGAGGGAAAACTGGGTAAAAAGTAACGGGATAGAGCGGGAGTTGGGCGCAAGTATTACAACCCAATAGGAGAAAAAAGGGAAAGCTCTAACTGGCGCAGGGTAAGCTAAATTTTGCCCTTACCCCGGTTGTTTAAATAAGGAATTGACTTTTCGACGAAACTCGTTGCAACTAAATTGGATAAGGAGGACGTACAGCCCAACGAAAAAAACTGCCCGGAGTTTAATTTGTGTCACAAAACGCAGCGCCGGCTGCGTTTTGTGACCAAATGGATGCTTATTAAGGCATTATGTCTTCTTTAGGCTTCACTTAGCGGCGCAGCCATTTGACTACTTCATCCAGACTTTTCAGTTACAGTCAAATAGCTGCGTCCTGTCAGCGTATACAAAGTAATGTCAAACGGCTGCGTGTGTCGTCCCGAAAGCTGCGCGCCCAATGCGTCACCGCCAAGATGTGGACCGAAAGTGAAAAGTTGAGTCGCCGTTTTAGGTTCGTGTGTGGATCCTCGGAGTTAGGTCGTCACGACGAATCATTTTTACGATCCAGCAACAAATATCGGCAAGATCCAATCGGACGCAACGCTCGGTGGGTAGGAGGTCCACCTACCATAACCCTACCATACTATTGTCTGCAGGAAGCTCTCCATTAAAGAGGCAGCGGAACCAGAGAATAGCTTTGTTGATATGAGTGCAGAGGAGCTCGGTGGTGGAAGCATTGCACAGGCAGAGCAGCATGGCGTCATTGCAATCGTTACTTCTCCTCTCCCTGTGCATCAGATTTCTCCTGCTCCGCATGCGCCTTTGTCCACCGCAATTGACTTCGTAAATCTAATCACCACATCAAGTCATATGTTGAACGGTAATATTCATGGATTTCTCTTTGATGGCAGGTGCTTGATTGCTAGATTTGCTTTACTATATCCTAGTATACTATAGCACTTCTGGAAATCAGACAATCAAGCAGATACCATCACAGAGAAATCCATGAGTGAGCCGATTTATCGACCAACTGGAGGTGAGCTGAAATACACACTTTGCCTCATACGTTTAAATAAGAGTTAAATGTTTTTTAGATTCGTATGGATCGTATGCGACTCTTGGGAGTGTTGGACTTTGCGGAAGTTCTCTTCGTTTCCTTTTACCAAGCGTCGCGCTTGTACTCTTATGATGGATCCCAGCACGGAAGCACGGCGACCTATAGTATTTACAGTAGTATAGTAGTAAAGTAATTTCATTTAGAGTAGTTTTATTACTTTATAGGCGCAAATGTTTGTACTTTCTTGCCATACTTCAGATCTGCCTACTCATTTTTCCTTACTGTATACCTTGTAAACTGTGGCGCCACCTAGATTGGTTTAGGCGGGTAATAAATAATGGCGTTAGTCATTTTTTGCATTATTTTCGGCTTCCTAAACGCAGCCAAAAGCAGCCCGATGACTGAAACCAACGGGCAGCCCTTTAAAAACTCAACCAGTTTACATCCGAACTACGTGGGCCTGACGTTGTTTCGCAACTAAAAAACTTGCTGAAAAGCTGCGTTTGCGGTAAGCTCAAAACAGCCAGTCGAAACGCAGCCATTTCACAGTTTTGCATTATCCGGCAAATGTGCCGTATTCTGGCTGAGTATGTATTTAATTCGACTAAATTATCCTCCCGGCAAACGGGACGAGAAGGCGCTGACGCGAGCGCGCCCTGAATCACTTTCAACACATGTATGTACCATCGCTCGCTCATTCATACAAACAAAATCCATCATTCCCTCTTGGAAAAATAAATCTATTAGAGCGGTCACGCGCGTACTCGCTAATAGTGGGAAAATGAGAGTTCTGTCACATTTCACTAATCTTGTACAAATCCCTACAAAAGTTTTACTAACTAAACTTAAAGTTACCAAATTTTTATGAAAACATGAAGTTTGTACTTTTGCAATGCAAATGGTTTCTGTCTATAGTGAGCATAAACTTTTTCTATATAGAGGAAAAGGTATTTACTTTTACAATTATATGGATAGCTTCAAACAATTTAAAATTAAAGACAGACTATCTAAAAATAACTTTTTCAGTCATTCAAAAATAAAGCATGTTCTGACGAGGACTACAAAATTTATTTAGATAACTTTGATAAATTAAAATGTAAAATTATGGGATTGGCATGATCACTATTTATATTCAGATGTGGTTTTGACTTGGTTTATACGTAACGGTTCAAACTTGGGTAAAAAAATGGTTCCAACTTGGGCCATAATGAATACATAATTTGTGGATAGCCGTGCAAAAAAAATTATAAAAAACATAATTTTTGGTCACCCCTGCGTAAGTATGAGACATTAATCAGTTCACTGTGTCTGTGATATGTATTGAACCGGTTCAGGTACACGGGTGCGTTATCAATAACCCTAACCCATATGTTAAAGATAACAATTGTTTCGGAGCTATAAGAAGTCTGAGGGTGTTCGAATCGTCTCGAAATTTGCACATGCACTCGACTGACTACACCCTCTATGCCATATAGGCAGCACTACTGTTTCGCACGTGGCTGGATTTTATAAGGTCTGGCTTACGTACGTGGTTGGGTTTACGTACGCGGTTGGGCTCACTCACAGCAGCATGCTGTTCGACTCAGGAGTTTTTATAATTTCATCACCTTTTTGTGGAAGCAACAAATCTCCATTTGAAAAAAAATCCTTCTGACAACCTGTCAGGTTGACATCACAGCAATCTCCGGAGGTTTGAAGGAGAAGACGTTTTCCAAAAGTTTGTGACGAATGAAGGCTGGCTTTGAGTACTGTAAAATCCCGAGAACCATTTACAGTATGTGAAAGGATACAATTTTTTTAAACTTACCGGTTTTGAACTCCTTGAGGTTAATTTACATAAAATTTTATAGTTTTTTTTGCTCATAAAAATAGTTAACTAGAAGGCTTTACGGTTTCATTATGAAGATGAAAGACAAAAGATCAAGGGTATACCAAGCGTAGAATAGGAAACTCTGGATTACTTACGTGACGCTCACTACAAAAAAGTATATTTATGATTGCTTGATTATTAAAATTTTCGATTTTTTTTAATTTGAAAACTGCTGCCATTCTTCTTTTTTGCAGTTTCGACATTTGTTCCGCCAGTATGAAGTTTGTAAAAGAAATTTTGACCTTTTTTTAACACGCTTCTGGAGGATACAGAAACTTTTGAAATCCTCAACCGTCATCTTGATATTCCGTTGAGATTTTTTTTGCTTTATCTTCTGCCGGTTTTCTCGTACGATTGTGTTGTACTAAATGGAGAGTATAGAAAAACAATTTTTATTTAGTTAAACATAATAGTAAAATAAATTCATATTGGTTTTATATAAATTGTAGGGGTTTTTACTGGAATTGTAAAATGTGACAAAACTCTCGTTCTCCTAATACTCTCGCTGCCCTATATTATTTGCTTAGTGAGCGCAGACGAAATTGTTTCCTTCACTGAGCGATTAAAGGGCTTATAGCATGTTTAAAGAACGTAGTTGACCTCAAACCTGCCTGAATCTGCATTGTTTCGGAACCAAATCAGGCGTGGTGCGTTTATGTAGATTTACGAGAGCCAACTTTTAGTCACTGTATTTAGTACCATTTACCACTCTCCCAAGGTTGATGACAAGAGAGATATATTTGTCCCCACTCATCTCAATGTATGTAAAAAGCTGACTCTCACGCTAGTAAAGCATTGATTTCTCAGTGACATACAAGTACGCGTACCATTTACCGTTATATTATATGATATTTGATATGTGGTTATTTATATAATCATTATATAACACCTGTGGTGGTGAGCTAATGCATGTTCAGAACTATTATGAGTACTCTTTAGCCAACTAACCAGCTTGCGTAACTAAAGATTGGGTACTTTTTTAACGGACTATAAAACGTCCTGCTTGAGTTGTGAGGAAGTTTTTATTTTTTACTTTTTTAGTTTTCACTACATATAAATTCTTACTTTCAATCTACCCTTGAACTTTTGTTGAGTCGGTGCAAACCCCAACGGCATCTAAACAGTTGAAACTCTTTAATTTGTTGTATACGTCCATACATTTTTATTTATACTTAAAACTCCGTTCTACCGTTCACCATTCACCGCTCACCGTCTACCATCCACCTTCTGCCGTCCACCGGTCCACGTTTTATATATATCCGTGATTGTGCTTGTGGGAAAGTGGGAGTCTTGCTTTCTCTCAACTGATTTACGCTCATGTGGCTTCTCGTCCCTCCCTACTAAAGACTTTGGTAAAGCATGATAGACTACATCTTTGCTGCCAGGTCTCCCATCAGGTCCTGCAGGACTCCCAGCTGGAAGTTGGTGGAGACAGTAGACTGAAGTTGGTTCGATGGGGTTTCGCACCCCTATACCAGGCAAACGCTATGGGTTGAATTGGTACATGGGTGGAATCGGTGGGGTGGCGGAGGGCGCCTCAAGTGTAGACTGTAAACAACACTCATTCAATTTACACTTGTGGCGCCCTCTGTCACCCCACCGATTCCACCCATAGCGTTTGCTTGGTATTTGTTCCTTTTTGTCTTCTTGAGAATTGGAGTCTCGTCAACGTCACGATTTGCGCATAAGCCGATGCTGCTGATCCAATCAACAACCACTTACTTTAAAATAAGTAAAAAAATTGTTTTTAAGTTTACTGTGACGTTGAGGCATCATTGGAAAAGAGAACAGCAGATATGGCTTCAGTAGGGCAAACTTGTCACGATCTAAAAAGCGTTATGCTGCTCCGTCCCCTCTAGCAGGGGGAAAGTAGGTCACCACTCATTCGACAGAATTTTCTCCTCTTTCGTTTCATCATAAAAGATCTGCATAAATTTGGTTTTGTTTACGTTTTTACATAGTCTATTTTCAGTGCAAGATGTACATCAGCATGATCGTTATAATATTTTGGGCACAATATTAAGCTGTGAGATTAAGCATGAATAATGTTCTGCTCAATTGCGCTGGACACTCAATGCCTCTAACAGTTACGGAAACCAGATTGGGAAATCGGTAACAGCTCTTTTTTTACTTTCATTAAAGCAGCAGTTGCTTGCACAACATTTGGTTAAGCAGTTTATGAACCTGACGCAAAGTGACGTCTTGACCGTTTTTTTCTTGGAAGTTGACTTGGCGCATAGAACTTTCCCCTTTAATTAAATACCCCAGCAACACTGTGATTCAGTTGGTGCCAATACAATACGCGCAAAACAATATAGACTGTCGAGATAGTGCCTCCTAGTCTAAGCATCACATGAAATATTTATTTTTACGGACAAATCAAATCAATATGGCTGCAAGTGACACGACTCTTAATTTTGGAAAAATTCCTGTTGGTTCTGACTACGCCGTCACAGCTATCGATCCCTCCAAAAACATTTACCTACAACATTGGTATGACTGGGAGAAAAGCTTCATGAAAATGGTCCAGCCTACACAATTGAGCGTTTGTATGCCTTCCGATTATTATTACGCCTTTCAAACCATTCGAATTAACCATTCTGTGCCTGTGTTTGATTGAGCTGTCTAGCGATCCTGGTTGATCTCTACAAATCCATTAAAAATGGTTCATTCAAGCCAATGGATTACCTCAAGACGCCAGTAAGAGCTTCAGCCCAATCTCGTGTTGTGTTTCGATAATACGAAAACTTTTCTTGAAGCAAGTTTTAGGGCTGGTCGTCTTGTTATCCATCGGAATGGTCTATATCATTGTTATGTTCCTGTCCTGCTGCATTTTCCCTTGCTATCGCTGTTGTGCCTGCTGCATGAAAGGTCGTCAAAGATTTTATCGGACCGGTCGGAAAGGTCATCGACTTTGTATGAGCTCAGGAATAGCGCTCTGCTGCTTCATAATGATGTAATATTGTTCGGATGGCTGCCGAATGAGAATAATGGTAACACGTCATGCTTCTAAATACACGTTGCAGATGTGCCATTGTGATGATGTTTATTTCGAGTGGAGAGCTCGTGACCTCCCTGAAAGCCAGCGATAAGATCGTCGACACCTCGATTATGGATCTGGAAAAGTTGTTCAATGACATAAAAAAGCAGCTGGATTACGTAGTCATGGACTGCTACGTGACACTTCAAACGCGGGTCAAAAAAGAGCTCACGAGTAAATACTAAAAAAACACGAGAGCCTCGGGACCTAAATGTTTTCGATTCAACCAAAATTTGTAATTGCTCGTACAAAAATAAATCATTTTCCTGATACTGCGCTATGCACTAGTGAACTTTCTGATGGGTGTAATGTGTAACGAAACGTTTCTATTTACAGACATTGGACCCTTTTTGGCGGACATGATTATGAGTAATCTAAACAACGACAAGAATCTAAACCTGGGAAGCGTTACGACCTTAAGACGTAGTACGTGTCTTGTTTACAGCTGTTATACCGTATTCCCCCGATCTCAAGGGACAGTCAAGCCCCACCCCCTCCAGTCATCGGTTGACTGTTCAATCGGATTCACTGTGACGTGATTGGTTGAAATTTAAGCGCAACTTGGCAGCGATTGATTGATTGATTAAGCGGGATTTCTTGACGCACAAATTAGATCAGTTGATTGATTGATTGTAGGTAAACAATAGTGAACGGTGATGAACAGATAGGATCCGGGGTGGATCAAATTAACTGGTAGGGCAAAAACGTGTCCCTTGAGATCGGGGGAATACGGTAGTATTGCCGATTCTTATGAGTAGACTGTAATGAGATGACAGAGGCGTAACTAGCAGCATAGACGCGGCTTAAGCTACAAGTGTCCCTCCCCCTCCCCTTTGTGGCTATTTTTAGTTGTACGAGCACTGACCAATGTCCCTTTGAAAGATTATTACAAACTTGATAATTCTGGAAAGCCCAATTCTTCCTCAATCTTTTAGTATAAAATCCCCCCCCCCGAAATTTCGACATTGGTCAAATAAATGGTATGGCCATAATCACGGGAATGAAGATAAAGTGGGTGTTTAAGTTTTTCACTTCGTACTTGCTCGGGCATTTTCCAATATTTAGGCTTTGAACTTTTTTTACGAGAAAATAATAAGGATTTAAAAAAAAGCTTAATCCGTATTGACATAAGCCTACTTGCTCACGAATCTACTAGGATTAAATATCAGCATATGTTCTCACAAGGTAATGAAACCACTCTGGACGGCGAATTTCTTTATATCTGTTTGCTGTTACCAATGCACTGTTGCCTGGTCTCTTTGATTCCGTCGATAAAATCGGCATAAAACTAGAACTACTATTTTAAAATATATAAAACTGACCAGTGGTAGTATATAGAGGGCGCTGTCTATATCACTCAAACATGTACTAATTAATTATTTGATTTTGAACGGACTGATCGATTGAATAAACGCAGACACATTTTATTGATTGAATAATTCACAGAGACGGTAACATAGACAGCGCCCCCTATATACCCCCACTAGTCAGTTTTTATTTATTTAAAATAGTAGTTCTGGTTTTCTGCCGATTTTCTCAATGGAATCGAAGAGACCAGACAATAGTGCATCGGAGATCATCAGACAGATATAAAGGAATTGACCGTCCAGAGTGATCTCATTTCCTTGTCAGATGTTGTGGATTTGCGTGCGCAATTGGCGAGGGTCAGCGCCAAAACTGCAGCTCTTCAGTCCGCAATCACGGCATTAAACACGAAAATGGCTGGCCTGCAACAGAAGCAGAAGGATTTGCTTAACGCGGACTCTTGTAAAAACACTCCGCTTGGCGCATGTCAGCAAGTACTTGCAATGCTTGAAACAGTATTCCCAGTCCCATCTGTAAGATCGAACTCATATTAAAGATGTAGCAAGAGATGGAAAAAGTGGTGCAACGAGAGTTGCTGTTTTCAGATAGACCTCACATCGCAAATAGCATCGATGGATCAATTGGTAATCCTTGTGACCGGGATAGATCCTCAAGCAACCATCGGAGCAGCCACTAATTCAGGCCCCATCATAAAGGTCGCAGACGGTACGCCATACCAGCTCTTTTTTTTAAATTTTTAAAATTGTTCATCTTAATTGTTCTCCTACATTTAAAGATGCGGATACGACATTTTCGGATCTGCAAGGCAAAATCTCCAGTTACATGACGACAATGCGGACCATGCTGGACAACATTATTGGCCAATTGGAAGACGCCCGCTCCACTGCCCACAGTTTCACACGATATCCCAAGGATTATGGTCCGCAAATGTATGAATTTTTTTTTGCCCCCCAAGTTTACCAATATTCACTAGCTGTTTAGGTCATACGTCGCAATTGGGAAAGCTTGCTTTTTCGGCTTGATTGTCGGACTCACCATATTTGGGGTGGTCATTGGATATTCCAAGTTTGACAAACGGATCCTCCCCACGCATCGGATTGGTAACGTTTTATGGGGATGGCGACTCCTGATGATGTGAGTGCCAAACCAACCTCAATCCGCCACTGCACTACGCTGCATTGCAGCGGTCATTGATGGAACCGTTTTTTAGATCCGTTTATCTTATCTTCATTTTGGCTTGGTTCTGGATGCTTCTCGTTGTCATCTTAATGGTGATTGCCTCACAGCTGGACGAAGCTCTTTGCCCCATTCTTATGGGAGAAAGCAACAACTTCACCCTTATGCGCGATGTAAGTTTAATTCAGATGACACGGTTGATCTGTGAAATTAGCATTTCAACACTTTTCGCATATGCAGACCATTTCCTTAGTCAGCCAATTGGTCACACCCGTCAATGTTCACCTGAACGGCAAATCCACCCTAGACGTCTCCGGAGTCGTATCTATGTGTATGGCTAACGCTCCCCTTTACACAGCGTTCAGCATGTCAAGCATCTTCAACATCAGTGGAATCCAGCAGCAGCTCACAGACGTGAATTTGACTAGCAAGATGGCGGACCTCGACATCAACTTCCAGGACATTCACATCTTACCGGCCGGGACCGAAGCGAGTATTAACACCGTTGTCTTAGCGTCAGCGTTTGATTTCGGATCCACAATCACGGTGAGCGTTAACGCTGAGTATTTCTCTACAGTGCGCCCCATTTACATTGTCCCAACGTTTCAAAAATTAATTTCACCCAGAAGGAACGACACTTACTCAAAAAGTAGTTTCTATCTGATAGCCAGACATCTCAATCATCCTTTTCACTCGTTTTGGCCAAGCTTTGAGGATGTTTCGACAATGTCCCAGACCAAACTTCTTCCACTCCCGTTTTGCGACTGCTACCAGTTCGGCCATATTCTTCGCCTTGCGCCTATTGCATCACCTTTTAAAAATCGAATGTACACCGTAATTCATCGGGGACAAATCGGACGAGTTTGAGATCCATTCCTTCTTCGTAATAAATTTTATTTCCCAATTTTGGAGCCACTTGACGACCGTATTCTTGACGTGAACTCCGGCGCTGTCCATGTGGAGGATGATTTTCTTTCCCTCCCCCGGATAAAGCCGCGAAACGTCCTTTTTAAACAGGGGTTCAAGAATTAAATCGATGAACATCTGGCTATTCATTTTGGCTTACGAAGGGACAAAATAGAGGGACGTCAGGCCATTCCAGGAGATTCCCTAAAGACCATCACTTTTCCAGGCCATCCTGAACGAGGCTTTTTCTTCCATTCTTTCGGGGCTGGTTTATCCGATGATTCGTAACATCCATTCCCCTCTCCAATAAATTCATTTAGATCCAGTTACGTCTCATCAATACTGACAATCCGGGAAAGTTTTCGACGGCTGAGACAGCGGAGAAAGTGAGACCCGCGATCGAGACGCTGTTGAGCTTGCTTCGGAGTGAGGACATGCGTCGTTGCCTTCTTATGGTACGTCTGGCCAAGATCTTCCTTCAGCACCCGCGACACAGTACCCGTAGAGATCCCAAGCTTGCAGGAAATTTCACCTTGTATGGGGGGATTGGGGGTATCAGCACATTCGGAGTTTTGTTTGATGAGGTTGTCGGAGCGGATAAAAGGTAGTCCCCGTTTGTTGACGTTTTTCACCTTCTTCTTTGACGGGATGTTTTCTTCCTCATCGGATTTGATGACTCGAAGGATGGTCTTATACGAAACACTAATCCCCTTTTCTACCAGATTTTTCTGGATTTTTCGGGAAGACGGCAAAAAGTGGTATAATTCTAAAATGCGTCCCCTAATTTCAGAACTAATTTCGCGCACCATTTTGAATTCAAAAAACGCCAATTAAAAAAATTTGTATTGGCTACAAGACTACTATAATAAATTTTGTGTAGGATGGATTGTGGATCAGCTGATCTGGCTGGTAGAATTTTTGCGGCAAGTTGGGACAATGTAAATGGGGCGCACTGTATGTGAATATAACATGGACTGATGATCAGCGCTAAGGTTGTAAGAACTCGACTAAGCTTCCCTAAATTGCTCAGTTTAGCTAAGCGCTGAGGTACATCTTTCGCATCGGGTTCTGGCTTCCACTTATGCTAAACTTCTGATGTCTTCTCACCGTATTATATTAGAGTGAAGTTCAAAAGGGTCTTTTTTCCCTGCTGTTTCACCCAGAGCTCGTTCCCCCGACTGTCGTTTCGCTAGACAGTAGATAATAATCTCATCTGTGAATTGTCTGGGACAATCGTCCGTCTGGAACCCAAAAGTTTTGTCTTGCCAATACAGGCTTTGAATGGTTTCGCGGTACCCACGCAAGGATTTGCCGCCTTTGCGCAGTTGGATCGGAACGCGGCCGCCACCATGGCATCACCTGGCAGTCAGAGCATGAATGATGTTGCAGCCAGCTGGAACGGTGTTGATAAAACGGATATGCCCGCCCTGCTTGCGCTTCGGGTTGGTAACGACCACATTTGGTGGATATACAGTGAAAGTTCTGAGATTGGAACGACTTCACAGTG
Organism: Hypsibius dujardini; assembly: GCA_001579985.1. Classification (NCBI taxonomy): domain Eukaryota; kingdom Metazoa; phylum Tardigrada; class Eutardigrada; order Parachela; family Hypsibiidae; genus Hypsibius; species Hypsibius dujardini. The sequence goes on from LRSR01002423.1 coordinate 44,025, forward strand.
TCGTTTCTACTTTACTGTCTCAAACTCCAAACTAGCAAGAGCCAGCTCCGAGCAAACGGTTCGATAGAAACAAACTCACGTGGCCGTTCGAATCTCGGGACCTTCACTGTATCCCAAAGCCTCATGCATGTGGACCAGTGGCGCGCCGACGGGGGGTGTTTTGTTGATCTAAACCCCCCCCCCCCCTCGAAAGTCAAAAAAGTATCCTAAGGGTCCCCCATTTAGAGAAAAAAAACCATGATGAAGAATTGTCATGCAATACTCCCCCTTTACGTTCTATCGGAAATATTTCGGATACAATAAAAAATAAATTTCGGAAAAAATAACACTCCCCCTCAAACCAAAGCTCGACGCGCCACTGATGTGAACAATATACGCGCAGAATTGTTTATAGGATGGAGTTGTTTCGAGCATCAAAACGCTTGACACCCAGTTGAAAAATCTGTCCCAATCAACCGCTGCTGCACTGGCAACGGCCAAGAATGCTCAACTGTTTTTTCAAGGTCCGGCTGGTGCTGGCTCTAATTCGGATGCCTCGACGCTGGTTAAAAAGGTATACATTACCATCCTCCGAAAATCTCCGCGACAAAAATGTCTGAAATTCAAAACGTTTTACATTTGCACACGTCGTTTTCACACATGTTTTGTTAGTTTTACGCATTAAATCAATGCCTGATTCGCGTTAATATTAGCCGAAGAAGAAGCGTTACAGAATAGCCGGCATGTTCAAGCGTCCTTCTTACCTTATGCCTTCAAATTGATTTTGTATTTTAGGCGGCGACTCAGTATAGTAGCCGAATAGTCAATTACGCGCAGCAATACGTGAAATTTGTGAAGAATTCGGTATGACTGTCCCCTATGAGTCTAGAAATGTGTCTACAGAACGTGTCTGCAGATTTGTGTGTCAAGTTCCGAATGTACTGGTACGTGCAGTATGTTTTAATTTTGGTCAAAGGTGCTCCACGACATTGGAACGTGCCGGCCAGCCTACGACTCGTATCACGCAATATCCAGCTTGCTATGTATTGGGATTATTCAGCCGATTGTAAGCCACATCTAGGTCAAAGCATAACAGAGTTCATTTATTCGTTTATTTATCACAAATCATGCCTAGTACCTGTCGAAATGCAAAAGTTCCTTCTCGCTCGTCTGCTAGAACTTTTGTTTTATTTTCAGAACGGCCTTTGGTTTTCGATTGGGCTGATATTGATCCTCTTCATCCCCATGATCTTCCTGAACACTTATCTTGGCCGCTACTACTCAAGAGCGAGAGTCCTCGATCTGAAAGGGTTGGAGGCCGAGATTATGGCCGCAGATCCCATTGTAGGCGGTGCCACTAACGCAGAATATTCACCCGAGCCAATTACTCCATCGATGGGTCTTGTAACCAAGTATTGCTGTTTCACACCTACAGTCAACGACAAGACTGAGTACACTGGAGGGTCCGGGGAATGGGCAAAAGGGGCGGGGCAGGGGGTGGTTTTCAAACAATCGAACAATCAACCACCTGACCACCCCCTGCTCCGCCCCTTTTGCCCATACCCCGGACCCTTCAGTGTACTCAATCTTGTCGTTGATTGTACATGGCCATAATAATTTGCTAACGTTCATCAATTGTGATCCCCTTGTGATGATTGCAGGGTGCGGAGGTCATTCTCGCGAAATAATAACAAAACTATTCCTCTCCCAAGTGGGCGAAGCGGGAGAAGTAGCAATATGGATGGTCCGGTAACGCCGAGAGCCGGCTTAGTGGACAGGTTGGCAGTTTGTACGCCTTTCTGTTCTGGTCAGAAGATATTGACGCCTTTGTAATTTGCAGGATTAGGAGATCCATCTCAATGTCCCCTAGTCCGAGATCCGGTAGACGGGATCCCAGCGGCACTAACCTCTCGATGGCCGTCTAGCCACCGTTTGCCAAAGCTTGAATATTTTAGATTTTATCTAATTGGTAAAGACATTCACTAGTAGCGGTCACACCTTTTTTCTAAAATGTTTATACTTGCACTTCTATGAAACTTTTACCTGCGAACTGAAACTGTCTTACAATATTAATGCCTTGCCTTGTTTTGTGTTTGTTCGATCAGCATTCTATACGGTGCTCTTCCCCAAAAGGAACAAATCCAGCACATCGCTTCAAACTCACAGGTTTTATTGGCGCGTCCTGCATCTCCTTTTGCTTGATTGGCCTCCGTGGCAAGCGGAAGTTTCCGTTGCAATCATCACTTTGATCTTTATTCATCATTAACTTAAGCACAGATTTTCCCATGACACATAGCTCATTGTCATAAGATACTATATCAGTGTCCCGAAAATTGAGGAGAATCAATGCCACATTCTAGTCTATACATTGCTAAAGATCATTTGACTCCAGGAAATAGGCTATGCTACTGGAAATTACGAAGTCTGAAGTATGAATATTGTTTTCTTAGAAGAATTGTAAACTCAGGTCAGGTTCACCGTCGAGTAAATTGGGAATGTCACAACCTAGTTGTTCAGAGATTGCCTGAAATGAATCAATAAAATTATGCCGCCAGTCAATCGGTCTATACTTCTTTGTCTGTCTGCCGGCCTGTCTGTCTGTTTGTCTGTCTGTCTGTTTGTCTGTTTGTCTGTCTGTCTGTCTGTCCCCCTTTTTGTTTGTCTGTCTGTCTGTCTGTCTGTTTGTCTGTCTGTTTGTCTATTCGTCCATTCGTCTGTTTGTCTGTCTCTATATCTTTCCTTTTGTCTGCCTGTGTATCTGTCTGCCTGTCCCGGTTTCTCTGTAGAATTGCTTGAAAATTGAGAGAAGTCGGACATTTGAACACCATAGATGTGGGGAGACTATTGTGCAAGCGTGATTTTTCGCGATCATTCAGGAGGCCTAATAACAGTTGCCAGGATGTTGCAATTTGATCTTCGAGTTGGTTTCCGTTCACAAAACTTCCACTGAAACAGCACATTAGTTGAAACATCCGGTGAATTCGAGGAATATCAGGAAAGAGCAATTGTCACATTTTGTCTCATGCCCTCTGCAAGGCAGTCAGGGAATTCTCCTTCTCCCTGGCCAGCCGCAATCCGTATAACTGTTGTAGGACCATAGGCATGTATTTTGAAATAACATTCCCTAACCTTCCCCCAGGAGACCTCAATACGTTCGTGCCGCAGAGACGGCCTCACGCAAAACTCCCATACCATGTCAGGATCATCCAAAGACTTTCTAGAAAATGTTCCTGGCGGGTAATTCATTTCAACTGTGGTTAGCGAAGTCTTAGAGGAATCATCTGCAGAGTTGACAGGGATACCAACTTGAGGCGGTAATAATGGATCGGGTGATGGAGGAAAAACCGACGTCGGATTTACTATGGACTCTTCGAGGCGTGATGAGTTAGCACCAGTGGTTCGCCCCTCTTCCGAGTCTGCTTTCGACTGCGAAGGCTGTCCCTGGTTGAGATGGGGAAGGTACTTCTCGGCAGCAAGGTTCCCAGCAGAGATTTGCCTTTTCGTGAGTCCCAACGGTGGCTGGCAGGGTTTATACAAAAGTGATGATAATGCACCCGTTTGTGGTGCAATCTAGGAAGATCAGGGTAATATATGATTAACTAAACATACGAGTATATGAACGAGAAGTAGTTTGACTGGTTAGCGACATTACCGAGGTGAGGGATCTTTCCGTGCGATGCCGTGTTGTTGCACTGTATGTATTCAAACTGATATACGAGTTACGGCGAACAAGGCGCTAGTCGAATCCAAGGCCATAATTAAGCACACGATAAACGGTACTCCCAGCTGAGATTTGACCTTTCAATGATCTGAACTTGTAATCCCTCCCAATTTGTTTCAAATACCACGGCGTTTTTGATGTATCAATTTTGGTTTGTGTCTAGCGTTGTTAAGATGGCATGACACTTCCGGCACACCTGTTTAACAAGCCGCTGCAATATTATACTCGCACAATGCTCCCCGTGAAACATATGCAACAAAAGCACGACAAAACGCTATAACCAATCAAACTGATCTTGATTACTATTCCCTCGGGACAAACGTGGCTGAACGCTGAACGCTCCTGCTCAGCGAAGTAAGGGTGCCGGGTCATTCCTAATACTCATCTGGATACATAACGTCAACAGTGCAATGCACAATAATCAACGTCTGTTCCATCGAGAATGTTGCGGATTTCTCCTCTTGGAGTGACTTGCTTTTCCCTGGCGTCAATTTGGAATGGTTCGTTTGAGCACCCTTTAACCGATTCGGCTATATTTGTCCCATAATACATTTTTATACCTCCTGTTGGAAAAATAAAAGCCATTCAGAGAAGCCCCACCCACATCCCCTGCAGGTGGATACGACGTGTTGTGAATATTTTACCCCGCAATTTTGATGGTTATACCGACGCCTACCGTAAACCACAGCGCAGCGATAAATCCCCGCGCTGACGTGTTCACCACATGTCAGCTTGCTTGTTGATCTGGATTGATTCATATTCCGTTCGATGCGGTTCGACAAAGGCGATAGTCTCTCACCGCGACGACCCGCACGCATTATCTGAAGTATTGTTTCGGAATGTCGTAAAGTCATATTGACTTACCTGCGTATCAGCCCACACAACCACACAATCACAACTAATGGCAGCGCGGCGCCGCTGAATCTTACGATATTACCGGCTGTGTCAATTCACAATGTTCGTAAACCTCTGCTGTGCTTTGTGTTGTGAGGACCGATTGTACTTCCGCGGGAAATGAAGACGCCTTAGTCGCGAGATTTCCTCTCAGAATTGTCCCCCTTAATATGTTCCGTTCGTTGCTGTCCCATTTTGAGGATGCAGTGCGAGGATCAGCACATTCATGATAACGAACTTGAGATCGCTCTTCGGAAAGACAACGGCGGAAGTGCACTGCGGAATCTACAACTGAACAATCTGTTGTTCGGCTATCAAAACTACACAGACGACAACATGCTCGCCGTGAGTGCAATTTCTGCTCGGCTTTGTTATTTGCACGTCTATTAATTCCCCTAAATATAAACCACGCCCGTTATTGCGACGATTGCGTAATACTCGTACATTCTTCACCATAGACGTTTCCGGTTTCCAGCAAGGGACAATTGTTTCCCATCGACATAATGCTTTTTTTAGTGTAATTTAAAATGGTTGCCGTTAAATACGGAATTTAAGAAAAAATTTCCTAATCCAGTGTTTCTCAAAAATTATGCGGTTACAGTCTAGTGAGCTTAATAAGAACCCAATTTGAGCCATAAATCTGAGTCCGTCCGACGTCCGACGTCTAAGAGTCAGTGGTATTTCGAAAATCAAGTATTATTCCCGGGTTGTCTGTTCAAAAACCGAACCAAGATGTTGAGTAACGAAATCTGACATTCTAGAGGATGATCAAGCGGCGCCGAGCAGAACGAGCCAAGGCCGAAAAGGAAGATCAACGGAGGCTCCTCTCCAAGCCGCGTCCCGTCATCTCCGCACCCGTACAACAGAACCTGGAAGTGGGAATTCTCAACACATTAAGCACTGGACCTTCCGTCGCTGTGTCCAGCCGGAACGACGGCGAGCGAATGACATTAACCACCCAACCTCCCGTCGCTGTGAGCGAGCCGGCGTTCAGCCGGAACGACGGCGAGCGAAGGACAGCGATCGTCAATTCTCGTCGTGCCAATGCGGAACCACCGCCAGCACGGCGAACCGCCGTTCCGCACTACCCGGATCAGACCGTGAGCTATTCCTACACTGCACAACCGTTCAAGCCCCAAGAAAGGGTTGACAGTTTTGCAAGGTCTTCCAATCCGACCGAGAGCGCCTTCACAGCAGTCCCGCAATCTCAACCGAGCAGGCCACGACTCGTCATGGACCTGCCCAGACGTCCGCGGAATGATCCGCCGCAGCCGTTTTATTACGAACCTTCCTACACCCATGCCCAGCCACAGATACCGCGACCGATGCCTCTGTTGGAACCGCCCGTCCAGGACCGAAAGGCAGGAGATGTGGTGGTTGATCGGTGTAAACTTGCGGGAGTTCTTCCGCCGATTGTATTTCACAACACAGCGTCTGGTCGAATGTTTTCCGCTCGTTCGTCCAGCATCGAGGAACCCACCTCCAACTCCGCTATCCCCGGGGCTGGCGGGGAAGTCATCAATCGTCGGTTCCTGTGGAGCCACGACCGGATCGTGCGACCTAGCATGGCTCCTCTTGAGACGGATGTCTAAACAAAAGATAACACTGTAGATGTATAACTTTTTTTGGTATAAATACGGAGGGTGCGGTACGAGGAATTCGGTTTATCCTAATCACATCTCAATTCGCCAAGCGAACAAAAGCACGATTTCTTGAGCTTATCCGATCCGAAATTTAATTTGAAATTGATTGGCTTAAGCGAGCAAAATGTTTTGATATGATCAGTGGGCGGAGCTGGCAATCATTCTGTATCAAAAACTGTCGATTACGATTTCAAAAATGACTCGTAATTCCGTTCCACTGTCGTCAAAACTTCTTCTGGGAGAAGCCCATCATGGGAAAGGCATTTATATTCAAATTTCGTTCGATATAGCCAATTTTCTAGATCCCGTCACACGTACTAGGGACAAAGTACGAAGAAACAAATCCGACAAAAAAACATGTAACTCCCCCAAAGTAATTGTGATGTTCAACTATTACAACGCCTTCGATTTATTAAGTGTTTTAATCAGCTTTGTCACGCTGAGCAAAGGCCGCGAAGACAGCATCCTCCGTTGCCCTTCTCCCCATCGTATCCTGTTCGCCCTTGCCTTCACCAGTCCCAACTGCATCGCCACCGCCCGTGTTGCCTTCATTGTCTTCCATGTATTGAATTGTATGTGTCTGCAGCGCGAGAAACGGCATGACCTTTGCCGGGATCATTCGACAAATGATGGACCTTTTTTTATCCACCTGCAGTTGGTACATGCTGTTGGCCTTGTCTGGTAGCCAATCGTACTGATAATCAAACTGCTCGCCCGCGTCTTTCATCATTTTGAGGAAGAGGTGGATGAGGAGCTCGTAATCGGGGATCTGTTCGTACGGCAGCGAACGAATATGGTTGTAGGCCTCCCGGAATTCTGGTGGTGTGGTCTACCAACATCAGCTTGCATTTTCTATTTCCAAGTTTTAAATTGCATCGATCAATATCAGTTTTGCTTACGTCTAAAAAGGAGGAGGTCAACTTCTTCATACAAACTTGATCCAGGAGAGCTTTCCGCTCGGACGGTTTAGTACTATCCGTGGCGGGAAGTTGTGCATCGCCGGTGTGCCGGTTATACTTAAGCCCTCGCCAAGGTAGGTCGCCAATTAGAAAATGCGCCAACATGTAGAGAGAAGATTCGACGTCATCTCTAAATCTTCACGACCCAAAGAGAATAAAATAGCGGTTAAATTTCGTACGCAGCAGTGGAAATGACTCTATGAGAAGACCTTACATCGGGCGTTACTCGAGTGACAAATTCAGAATTATGAGGAATTATTTTTAACTTAGACCTCATCAATACACAATTTATTTCGCTGTATTTTTCCACTTACTTCGACAGTTGAAATCAAAACTTGCAGTGTTTTTCCGAGCTTTGAAATTTCATTCAAAAAACGTGTCTGCCTGTACCGGCGAAATAAAGGTTTATAATTATTATTAAAATAAGTCTAAGTGGAAAACGCACGTCGAATTAATTTTAAACTCGGCATTGGCATGACGCTCCAAGTTAAATGTACCCGTGTTCATTGCCATAATGGGCGGCGACGCTGTCGTAAATGGCGTGACCCTTCAACCGCGTCCCGACGACTCGTGGAATATACTTCTGGCCCTGCACAGTTACTTTCCCCCGCGGTTTGATTGCCGTTGCATAATCGATTAGGAAGACCTTAACAGAAACTAATTACAACGAAGGGAAATTAAAATTAAAATAATTAAATAATATTTAAATAATATTTAATAAATAACTAAATAATAATTAAATAATAATTAAATATCATTAATTAAATTAAAAAATATTCTGAAATTGTGCCGTCGAACCTGTTTTGAGGTTGAAACATTTCCCATGCAAAAGTTTTGTGGCCGAATGTCGCGATGAATATATCCACTACGATGCAGCCAGTCCAGACTTTCGAATATCTACTACATCAATAAGAAAAACCAATAGCCGTAAAGGTCACCTTATTTTGGAGGGGATAAAATAGTTATACAAATTCAGCCATTCACCTGAACTGCGAGCATGCAAACCGTTTTCAGGGTGAATTTTCCGTCGCAGAAATGTAAAAAATCCATCAAGTTTGGACCGAGAAGTTCAGTGACTAGAAAGTGTCGTCCATGCTCCTGTCCATACCAACTGCAAACGAAACGAAATACGAAATACGAAATACGAAATACGAAATACGCAATGCGAAATACGCAATGCGAAATACGAAATACGAAATACGAAATACGAAATACGAAATATGAAATAGGAAATAGGAAATAGGAAATAGGAAATAGGAAATACGAAACACGAAATACGAAATACGAAATACGCAATGCGAAATACGAAATACGAATGCGTTTTCAGATCACTTATAAGGTCCAAGAAGGAAAATTTTAAGATCTTCACGAAGGTCCTTCAGATTTTAATGAAGGTCCTTACTATAGGCTTGGGATACCGGGACCGCCTTGTATGTAGTAGTAAACATTGGCTTCGTTTCCCAAGGCTTCGTCGCCTTTAGAAAAATTGCAAACCTTCACGGCCGCTTCCTGATAAAAACACACAAAAAATGATAATTAAAATAGTTTTCGTAGATTATGTAAAAAAAGTTAATCTGTCATGAGACCTCTTCGTAATCCACGCTGAAAGCTAGATACACCACGCTGGTACTCCCAAAAGCGATTTTCCTCACGCAGCGCCACTTCTCCGCGACCAGCAGCTCTCCCCGGGAAACCGAATACGTATCCATAAATGCGTGTTGATCCGTCGGTTGTTCGTCAAAATGTTCAAATCCGTCGGCACGAGCTTGTCGGTAGGACTTACGATTCATTTCCCGCTCAAAATGTTTAGCCGCTTGCAAATTGGCCACGTTTGCACCCACCGATCCGGCAAAGAGGGAAGCACGAAAATTGCTCCCGCCACTTTCCGTATTTATGGCCTCCACGTTTCCGTTCAGCTTGGATAAGCTCATATTCATTTTGACAGACTGAAAAAAGCATGTCGCTAACTATGCGACCTAGTAAAAAATTGCAAAACTGTTTTGTTCAAATATTAAACTCATTCTTAATTTCTACACACTTTGCCCTAAATTTTATTTTGTTTCAGAATTTTATGTTAATCGAACAATAATAGTTAAGAAATAATCTACTTTTACTATAAAAATTGAGTCAGTCTCACAATCTTCCCAATTTTCTCCTTGAACTGATCAACGTTCCGTCCCGCATCCGATTCTTTGATGGCGTTTTTAAGTCCTTTCTCGACGGCTCACGGTTTGGCAAGAGATCACTGTGAAGAGACTGCGGTGGGTGGAGCTTCAGGGTCCATCGTCTGGGTGTACTTTTCAAAGTACCTTTCGGGTCAAGGTTTTTTGTTCAACTCTCGGATGGTGCATTCATCTGTTCAAACAGCAAGCAATGTGAGTGAAACAGTTGAAAGGATTACGTGGCTAAGCAACTTAGATACGCACTCAGCTGGAGCAAGCAATCGAAGCGTGTCTCCAGGGAAAAAAGTTGAGCCTTGTCGTCAAGATAAAGTGCAGGAGGATGATTGCGTTGTTAACACGACAAAGCGTTGACTGAAAATGTCGAAAGAAGCTCTGTTGGGCGAATTGGAAAACGATCAGCAGACAGACTTGAATTTGGAACAGAGTTTTTGGAATGAAAGCTTCACCCCCAGGGGCTGTTCCGATGTCGGTGCGGCTGCGGCGAACAATCCGTTTGCCGTTTTGGCGGGTCAGTCGTTGTACGACGTCGTGACGGAGAACTTGCACGAACAGATCCGTGAGCTGAGGGATGTGAACGCACGGTTGAGCAATACGGTGTGTGAGAAGGAACATGAAATTCGACAGCTGCTGCAACGATCAGTGAGCTCTGTTTCGGGTATGATTATTTCGCCAACTTGTGAAAGGACGGTGGATTTGTCGGGCGTGTCTGCAGACATCTGTTGCTGTAGATAGCTCGGACAAAGATGCCGCCGCGACTGGTGGGAAGATTACGGAGCTAGCTCGTGCGAAGCGGGACCTGACAGCGAAGTATGAAGCGGAACACTCGCGGGTGCAGAAACTGCAAGCGGAGAAGGCAGAACTGGCCGCGAAACTTGCGGAGACACAACAGAAGGTCGCCAATCTTTTCCGGGAACACGGACGGTTGGATGAGCTAACTGCCAAAAAGGTAAAAGCGAGACTCCCATTGTGGAACGGCGGTTTTACGGTAAATCTCGCACGTCTATACCCCAATGATAATATATACTCCGGAGGTATAGCGAGAGGAAGTGTAACCAGAAGTATAAATATATGCTGTCAAATGAACCTCTTAGATTTCACTTTTTTACCCTCCATGACAGAAACATCAGGAAGGGCATAATTATACTTGTATGATAAATTTACTCGCGTGGTTTAGGAATACTCCCACGGAGCAGAATTGGTCGTAGAAGAAATGGCCCACGCTTGAATATATTACTTGTATAAGTCTTCTTCCTTAGGCGAGTCTGTGTGCCTGGAAGACGCATTTTCCTACAACATTATCAATCCATAAAATGATCTCAAATTCAATTGTTTTTTCAATTAGTCTAGTGGAAAGATTCCGGAGAGACGATCTACTGGAGAGGAGCTCGATGCTGCAGCCCTGCATCATCGACTGCAGGTGGCGATTGAAAAGGCGTCTGTAGCCACGCAAGAAAATCAGTGTCTGAAGCAACAGCTGCAACGGGCGACTAAGGCACTCGAACGCGAAGTCGGACCAAATGTAGAAATTTCAGATATTATAAAAAATGACAGTTCTACCTACAGAGGTCGCGATCAGCAAATTCAATTGTTGCGAGCCAAGGTACACCTTCTCTCTCAAAACATCTGACTTCTCCTGTATGAATTGCAACGAGAGATTATTCTTTTAGCTGGAGATCACGAAAAAACAGCTGGACGCATTTCATTTATTTGATGACTGCACCAGTGAAACTAAATCCAACAAAAGAACTTCAACGTCGTCCGTGAAAATATTCAGTAAACCGGAACAGAACGAATACAACGCCCGGCATCGGGACCAGCTGACCCAGGAGGATCAGAAGCGTCGTTCTGACTTCAAAGTAAAGTGTTTATCTCTGCTCATCGATATCAGTGAGAATTTCTCAACGGAACTTTTTCTTATCTATTTTTTTGTCTAACTTAATTTGTCTCTTTAACTTTTTTATTTTACAGGCACTAACGGAAGAGTACAAACAACTTCAGTATAGTCATTTCGACTTGAAGTCAAAAATGACCGCTGTTAAGGCACGCATCGATTACCTGAGCAAGGAGAACCTCCGGCTGTCGCAGTTCAACCGACACCTCGTGGAGACTTGCCAGAAAGACGCCGAATTGATCAAATACTTCCAGACAACCATCACCGAGCTGCGAGGAGCCTTCTCGAAAACGTCGATCCCAACTGTTTCCGGTGTCGGAATTTTGACAGACACCACACAACGGCCAGCACGATCCAGTTTGAGCGACTCCTCCAACAGCAGAAGTTCCACGGATCGGACAATCCTCCGCAAAATATCCAATATGGAAAGTCAAATCAAGGACCTAAAAAATGTGCATTCACTGACGTTTGAGCAGTGGGAACTTTCTGCTGGCAGTGGTGGAGACGGAGGGCTGGGACGACGTTCATCGGGACCTTCTTCGCGGTCATCTACCGCTCGTTCGTCGGCAGCTGAGAGGGCGCTCGTGACCCGGAATAACAGCACGCCTGCCAGTTCTCGAGCGCGTCAACTACCACTACTAAAGGATCCAGGCGATTCGCTGGACGACGAGTAAGTTGCAGTGCCCACTGCCCATTATTCTATACGACAGCCTGAGACAACTATGCTTGCTAAAAAACGGGTTTTTTTTATGTGCAAGCATGCGGAACGGAATTTTTTTAAACTAGTCGTTAACTTGTTGAGCAACGCGTGCAATTGTGAACCTTCGTAAGTTGTTGTTAGCTGTGAGAAAACTTTTACTTTTTGTGTCGAAACAAATAGTTAACGACTGGTTTCTAAAAAAATTGATCATAATAGAAGAGAAAATATTGCAAGGAACCAGCTGTGGTACCTGATGATTTAGGAATTCAGCCAGTGAGCAGGAGGTTGATGAGGTGGAATGTTTAGAAGACCAATACGGGATTGGCCTTCTTGAGGGGGACGAGAAATTACAAGCGAAGTAAGTGAGGCAGCTTCATCAAGAAGTTTTTAATTTTGAATTGAGCAATATGAAGATTGCTCTTATGATCAAAGGTCTATGTGCAAACTAATTGTTTTCAGACATGAAAACGATCGCATCACCATCAACGATAGACCCCAAGGTCTTTCTGTAACGACTGACAACACGGCTGAAGCAAAATCCTTTTCTTACGGGACGATGCCTCCCTTGGATCTTGAGATTAGCCGCGTAAAACAGGTCGAATCCCGCTCCGCCAGAAACAAGCACAACACATTAAGAAGCAACAAAAACGGAAGACTTTCATCAAAAACAGACACTCGTCCTGCCTTTTCCTCTAACACAACGTTGTACAACTTAAAGAAGGACCGAAAACAGCCGGTCATCAGCTGACAATGATCCAATTTAACAGCTACGTGGGTTCGTTCTACTAACCTCTGCTTTCTAATAATTGTTTTTTCGTGCACGTACCATTGAACCATCACAAGGTACAGATTATTCAGTATGTGTGCCTACAGACGTCGTTTTCCAATTTCCTCTAAACTTATCAGGTATTTTATCATTTAAGTTGCAGCAAGACCAACCCTATTAAAACACGCTGTATCGCGGAAATTTGTTTAGACCATGAAGTGATTGTAAACATCCCGTTACAAATATTCCGACTGAATAATAAGCCACTTGCCGTTAATTGAGCCAATCTATGAAGGTTTAGAGATAAGCAGCACTCCGAAATGCCTTCTCGACGCATACTCGCACTGTATAGAATGCCGACAAGCTGAAGGTTACATTTCATTACTAAGGGTAAGCCAGGGGGCGTGTCCTCGTATCACCGTTGCATTGACGTGCAAAACCAGGGAGATTAGCGAGTTTGAATTAGCGAGATAATCGCTGCAAATAATCGAACTTTGAATACCCTTACTGTACGGAGCGTAGTCGTATCAGGAAGTCCACTGCGAACAAGCGAAACTTGATCAGAAATCTGAATTGTGCGTGATAAAATCAAGTTTTTATTAAACTGTTCCCCTTTACTCCGACAGTGAGTAGAAGTCCAATTACAGGGATCACAAAATGGCACAAACTCTGCTCTTCATCTGTCTCGGTTTCCGCTTCGTTGCTGCTGGTAAGTTTGTTAAATTACATTCGCCTCTACAGAAATAGAATCTCAATTTCTCGCCTACTTCTGGCCATTACTGATATCATTCTTCGCTGTGTACAGCAAGGGGATTTGAGTGTTACGAATGTAGTGCTTTCGGCGGCGACAGTCTTAATTGTGATGACCCACTCAACACAACTGCCGAATTCACCAAGAAAGTCAACTGCTATGGCTCCTGTACAGTTGTGACGAAGTACTGGGAAAACCAGAAGAGTAAGTGAACCAGAAGAGTAAGTGAACCAGAAGCGTAAGTGAACCAGAAGCGTGAGTGAACCAGAAGCGTGACTGAACCAGAAGCGTAAGTGTCCATTATTGCACCGGTATGTGCATACTCTGCGAACATACTGCTCTGGGGGGTATATTTCGGGCCTGCTCTGGGGGGAAGGCCCGAAATATGATTAAGCCATAGCTCCATCCAGAGTGAGTGATGGTCGATGTGTTTTTCAGTGGATGTTGCCCGGTACTGTCGGTCGGAAAAACATGCCACCGGTTGTGTCACAGGAGAACCGGTGCAAGGGTACACGAATCGCACTTTAACCCGTTGTTTCTGCAACGAGCCTTTATGCAATTTCATCTCCACATTCCAACCGACCACCCAGTTTATAGCCCCGACCACACCGAGGAGTGGAGCCGTGACGTTCGCTGGTGGGGTCTTGGCGGTCTTTTTGGGTTCTTTTGCGGCCCGGTGCCTTTAAGGTCCAGTCAACCCCGACGATTCTTCACATTTTTCGATGGGACGTCGCTGATTTATCACTCTTAATTTGCGCGGAGGCTCGAGGAAGCCGTGTATTATCCTGGGTTAAATGTGAAGTTTCTAGTTTAAGTTATTATCTATGATAAGTCCCATATCTTTCTTTGTTCGATAAAGATAACACGGGTTGCTGGATCCACATTCTCTGCAAGTAAGTATAGTTACGTCTATTTGCAGGTACGATGACGGATCGTGTGGTAGACGAGTAGCGTACATAAGGTACCTGCTTGATACATAAGGTACCTGCTTGGTACTTAAGGTACCTGCTTGGTACTTAAGGTACCTGCTTGATACATAAGGTACCTGCTTGGTACTTAAGGTACCTGCTTGATACATAAGGTACCTGCTTGGTACTTAAGGTACCTGCTTGATACTTAAGGTACCTGCTTGGTACTTAAGGTACCTGCTTGGTACTTAAGGTACCTGCTTGGTACTTAAGGTACCTGCTTGGTACATCAGATCAGGTAAGTTTTTCGGTACTAAAGAAGTCGTACGAGTCGAACAGTAGTAATAGTAGTACATAAAGGTACACAAAGTACACAAGGTGCGGAGTTCTTGCGCAATTACTGCACTTCATCTTGTGATGCACTGGTTTGCGCTATATTTCGTTAAACATCAATCAATCAATCAATCAATGAGTTTCCATAGTAAGTCAGTTTTAACAATTTTTTGACAAAAAATCGGACGCCTTCGTTGACCACTGGCCACTTGTTAGTCAACCATCGGACTCAGTTAACTATTTTTAGAGTCTGTCAATATGTGATCAACTCCGTCAACTGAATCTACTGGATGGAAAAAACCAGAGCCTGCGAAGACTTTTTTCACTCAAAAAAGAGAAAACTGGTTTAACTTTGGCAATTTCTATCGGGCAAAGGTCAAGCTGGATATGACCAAACCATAATCTCTAAACTTTTAAGCAACAAATGAACATTTCAAATCAGTTGAGTTTAGCAAAATTGCTCGAACCGTCTTTGCGTGAAAATTCGGAGGTCGCCATGTCTACATTGGACGACATTGCGCGTTAACCGGTTAATAGATCACGCAAGACACCGTGGTTCGTGGATATGTTAGACCATTAGAGCTCATGCGTCACTAAGTTGGTAATAAAGCATGTGATTTCTACGGCAGTTTTTTCAAAGGTTTCGTAATTGGGCAAAAATCGCTTGGTGGGAACCATTAAGCTGTATATCGACTGGCTATAAACGGAATTGGTTGACGATGGTCAGCAAATAAACTTGACGCGTAAGAAATCAGCGTATTGACAAACAAAGAACGAACGAATCACTTGGCAACAATTCGAGCGTGACGAAGAGGTCAAAACGCAAGGGTAAGAACATTTAAAGTTGCAGACAGGCCTTTCCATTCCACACAGCATGTCCATTCCACACAGTATGTTGCTCAATAATATTCTAATTCGCACTACAAGACGCAACCAGCAATCTTGCGACCTTGCTTAACCGTGCTTTCGCATTTCATTTGTCTCAACGTGTATCTCCACATTTACTAGCATTGTCCGTGGCGGGCGCATCTTGTCATCAGAGATTCAAGGGCATCTTTTGGATGGTGGCCGCGTGAGGCTGACGGTTAACGTCCCATTGACAAGCTGTTTGGTACTGTAAATGGATCGACCAGATGCCGGAATGGATCCCGAGCAGATCCACCATAAACTACAGTCGGGGCTTTTTAAATTTCTCATCAGGCGCTTGTCCATCGGATTTGGTATTACCATTGAACTTGCCGAGGAGTTGGTCAGTCAGAGTCTTGAGGTAAGAATACTAAGGACAATCAAACCCCTTCCTCTGACTGCGTAGAGTGCTAAGGCTAGGAGGCTGTCCCCTTTTCTGTTCTAGAGTGCTGATCAAATGGTCTCTTTAGGCGATCATTACTAATTTTAATGTTGTGCGGCCTAAGTCTTACTGAGCCTTTAAGCGCAAGAACCCAATCTTTCGACGGCGGTTGAGTAAACTATAAAATCGTAGAGGTTAACAAAATGTGCGTGTTGGTTTGTCTCTGACCAATTGTTTGTCCAGTGATCATTATTTAGGGTCTCAACTCTCAATGTTTTTTGTTGAGAAATCATTAAGGGTTTTCAAAACGATTTATAAAAATCACATTAAATCCAGTGATTATTTGTTTGTGGCCGATTTTTATTAATTCCAAAATAAATACTAAAACTTCTTATGTCCACTCAAAATGTGTTCAATATGATGACCGCCCTTCTCGATCATCATTTTGACGCGACCGGGCCAAGATTTGAGAGCTCTATGAATTTTGCGCTGGTCAAGCGTGGACCACACTGAAGACATAACACGTTTCGAGCCTATGACAGTAGTCGGAGCCTTGTTAAACAATTCCCATTTAAAAATCCCGTTCACACAAAAATCCATCGGAGCCAAATCAGGGCTGTTGCCCGTCCAATCCTCTTTCGGAACGAACCGAATTGGAGCCGAACGAAGCCAATCTTGTGTGAGTTTCGATGCGTGGGAGGGGGCGGAGTCATGGTGGAAAACGGCTTTCTTCAAAAGCTTCCCAGGGAACAAACGAGGCACGTCATCCCGAAACATCGGCGTGAGTACTTTCTCGATGTAGTACTTGGAGTTTATTTTTGCACCTGGTTCGATGAAACAAATCTTAGTCTTCCCGCGATTGCAGACTCCCGCAACGAACATCACGCCTTTGGGATGAGATTCCTTCCAGAACTTTGTCCAACTTTCCTCCGTGCGTTCTACCCGGAATTCGTGGTAAATCCTCCGCCGTCCTTTGCAGTTGGTGAGGTACACCCAGGCCTCATCAATTGTCAAGACATTTTCTCATTTTCGACCGCTGATCCAATTCAGGAAGCGTGGACCTCGTGCGAGGCGTTGTTGAATCATCGCATCCGACAGCCCGTGCACTCTGTACTTTTTTCGCACCTTCCCCTCCAATTCCTCGCTGATGACGCGCTGAATGGTGGCCTGCGATACTCCCAGCTCAAGAGCGATCTGAGATTGAGTCTGTGGGTTGGGTCCAGTCGTGGCCTTCTTGACTTTTTTGACGAGGGCTGCAGTCCTCACTTTTGCCTTGCCGGAGTTTGTCGCTTTTGATGGTGGTTTGGGTCGGCCGGCTTCTTCCGCTGCATTTTCCCTAGTGACTTTGTTGACTCCCGATTTCGAAACAGCGATATTCCGAAGGGATAGTGCATTCACAATTTCGGTAGCCGAATATTTAAGGGTGTGCAAGGTCAAAATGGAGTGACGCACTTCCAAAGATAGTTTACGAGGCATCTTTAACACGCACTACAATCACTAAACTTTTGAAGCACGGCAAACTGGTCTGATCAGCTGTTCGATCACTGAGATGGATTGTGCAATGTGAGGCGCGCGCACGCAGAATTAAAAACGAGGCCGGCCACAAACAAATGAATCGGCCTCTGTAAGAGGACACTGGTGAACATCGGTAAATGCAAAACGAGACAAAAATGGAAAGAGGAAGTGGAAGGGGATTTGTAGCCCAAGCCTATTCGGGGGGGGGCAAAGGTCTCCCTTGTCAAATGCTTCCCCCCAAGCCCATTCGAGTGGGGGGGGGGACAAAGGTCTCCCTTGTCAAATGCCTCACCCCCCAAGCTTATTCGAGTGGGGGGGGGCAAAGGTCTCCCTTGTCAAATGTCCCACCCCCCCTTCACCACAAGGGCAAGCTTTAGTTTACAGCTTAGCTTTAGTTTTCATTTCTCCTTTTTCTCTGGCTTGCCCCGCCCCATTTGCCGGGAGCCCAAAAAATTGTCAGCCTTTTATTTTAGCTATTATTTTTGTAACGATAGTGTGCGCCGCTTTGATGTGCAGGTGATTACATCGGCGGAGGATTTCTTTAAACCGGACGGGGAACAAGTTCTTTTTGTTGCCTACCACGTCCACAAATCTGCGGCAGGTACTTTTTAATGTCCAATTAACACTGATAACACTGATCGGCCGGTTGATTGAGCTGTTCCCCATTTCAAAGCAGGAATGTGATTTATCGATTCAGTGATTGATTGATTAATTTGCGCAGGTGAAGTGTTTTCTGAATTCAGATTGTTCTTTGTGCTACTGCTGATTCATTTCTCCCGATCAAGTTCTATTATCGCTTGCATAAACTATGAAGTTATTTTGCAGGGAAAGAGAAAGAACCGCAGGGTTTCCTCACGACCCATGAACTCGAGTCGGACACGGTCAAGAGCGATACGATTTACCTGCTGAAAGTCAACAAAAACGTCACGCTCACCGACAAAAACGTTTCTGACGTGAGTGCTCATTTCCGTGAAAATTTGGCGAATTTTGTTTTATCCCAACAGATGAAGACATCTTTGTTATTTTTGTGTGTGTCTGTCTGTCTGTCTGTCTGTCTGTAGGAGACTTCATTTGGCGTCTTGAACACATCGAAATTTGCCGGCGTTTACACTGCCCTGACGGATAAAGTCAACCAAATCAAAACCGTTCTGTCAGCATGGGAAGGCGCCGCGGATACGGAGGATTTCTTGCTCAGTCCCGACAGGAAGCCCTTTTTCGTTCGCATGATGGACGAAGCGATGGCATCGGTCGCAGGTTCGTGTCTGCTTTGAGTAAATCCTTCGTTCTGCACTCTTTAGTTAACTACAAGGCCAAGGGCCATCATGCTCCAAATTATTAGAACGATTTATTGCGTAGTTGTTTTTTGTTGTTGTGATTTTTCAAAGTTGAGCAAATGTTTATGACGACTCCTGTAATCATGAAAACAGCATGGGGAAAACATGAGAAAAAACATGGGAAAGTTGAGTATGTTACAGAAACGGAGAAGGCGGTCGTGGAGGCCTCCGCCCTCACCCTCATGGATTGGCGGCCGTCCCGCGAATCCGATTCCGAGGCGAAGGCCATCCAAGATGCGGAAAGCCTTCCGATGGTCTTCAATACGGTCACACACACCCTCCGAGAGATTGCGAATGTAATGCTTCTGCCTCTTTGCTCAAAACGTTTGTGTGGTTTCGCTCTGTTAGCTAGTCATTTCTCATGTTTTCGTCCACATGTGTGCGTAGATTAACGCACAAGTCTTCAGCACGACGCAGTTCTTGGGTAATCAGGCCGACGGCACGGGGGCTGACATTCTAGATGAGGTCTTTGTCTGGCGGACCTCGGTCATCAAATTCAACCGGCTACTGCATATGCTGCGCTCGGACTCTTTCCAGCACGCCATGCAGGTCTTCCTGAAAAATCAGTCTGATGAGGAGAAACGACAGCAGGCGCGGGTGCGAATAGAAAAAACTGTCTTTCGTTAAAATTTCCAGACAAACAAATTTATTTATTCATTAAATAAATAAAATAAATTAGATTTATTATAAAATATATTATATATATATAATATAAATTTGTATAAAAAATTAGATTTATTTGCACGTTTACATTTGAATTAATTAACGAAAATGTTTATTATTATTTTATTTATTATTTTATTTATTTATTATGTGGGCTCCCTTTCATTTCGCAACATTTGAGACTGCGTTTTGTTTTTAGGACTTGTGGTCAGTTCTGGTATCACGAACGTCCGAAGTCTTCGGCGACGTGCGGAAAACATACGCAGTTGTTCTTGAATGCGCGGAGAAATTTTACGTTCTCTTCTATCCGACGATGGTGTGCATGATTTGTAGCCTGATCCCGTGCCGGTGTCCTTATTCCTTGCGGTTTTTCCAGAGAGACGTTAACCAACATTTACCTTCGCTCATCCAGTGGATCTGTACGGTTGAGTTTTCGTCCAACATTTTCGGAGACAGATGGCGCGTTTCGGCGATCGTGAAGGTTGGCCCACTTCACGGCGCTTCCGGTCAATTTTAATAACTAGCCAGCTGTCTTTTTCTTTTAACAGTTATCCAGCATGTTGCTCTGCCGGATTTTAAAGGCAATGTCGCCATTAGATAATTCTGATGGTGGAATGATTCATCTTTTCGATCGGGACTACCAGGCTGCGGTGGACCTGCTCAGAGACTGTGACGCCGCTGTGCAGCTCTTTCTAGAAAACACGGCTAATCATGGATCCCTTGTCTATTCGAATCACAATTTCGACCATCTTCGACTAATTGGAATTCGTGTCAAAAAGGCAAGAAATTAACACTCCTTACTATGAAACCTACCTTTCGTATGTCATTATTTCTATGTGTCTGCCTGTCTGTCTGTCTGTCTGTCTGTCTGTCTGTCTGTCTGTTTGTCTGTTGGGTTGTTTTGCTCTACTTGTGCAATTTTATCGGAAAACATAACACCATTAGCATTCTGATTTGAACGAATTGTTTGCTGGTTTAGATCGCTCGGATATTCCAGCATTTTATGGATTACTACAAGTGGTGGAACTTACGTGTCTTCGGACTGGAACAACCGCTGTTCTACATGGAATTTGCGTTTACCCTGCTCAAGAAACGGTTGGATGGCATGTTCACCGTCGATAGCCAAGCATTCGAAACGGATTGTAAAGATTTTTTCAAATTCTTCATTCGTTGCAGTGTACGTAACGTTTCCTTCGGCTTTGGTCCATATTGTGTCAGGGAATGGATTCCATCTTTTATTTTAGACAGAAGCCAGCGCTTGCTTCGCGAATATTCTCCGCAGCGCAAACAGCACTTCAGAATTGCTCGAGATGGCCACGAAGTAAGTCCATCCCGTGCCTTGGCCGATTCCAAATATATGTTCACATTTTGTCTTTCAAGGCTGCGCTTATTGAGCAAACTGCAGCAGGATCTTCTTATGCAGCAGTGGAACGCAGCAAACGTCATAACCAACGATCAAGGAACTGCTCCAGAGGTACAAACAACTGAAGCACGAAATGGGAGTACATGTATGGTTTCTACTTTATTTTCTTTGTCTTTGACTGGGATGATAGGCTGCCGCACCTGGCCAAATAGTCTACAGAATGCCAAAGTACTGCAATTCTAATGCCAATTACGCTTGGTTTTGCGAATTCAATTCGGAATTGATTCGCCATCAAGTGCGCTGTTTAGAGGTCTGTTCAGTGTCTGTCTGCCTGTCTGCCTGTCTGCCTGCCTGTCTGCCTGTCTGTCTGCCTGTCTG